>JACDJE010000014.1:2778583-2945343 GCA_016647715.1 Pavo muticus
CCCGCCCCGCCCACCTCTGCCCGCGTCCCCTCCACAGCACCGTGAGTGCCGCCCGCCGTCCTCCACCCGGCCCGGCCCCGCTCCACCGCCCGCAGCGCCGCTCCCTTCGCTGCTTCACGGCCGCTCGGCAGGGGGTGAGCACAGCGTCCGGGTGCACCGCCGTGCCCGCCCTCCTTTCCTCCCTCCCCCCTTCCTTCCTTCCCCTCCCTCCCTCCCCGGCCCTTCCTCTCTCCGCCTGGTGCCGCCACCGCCGAGGAGGAGGAGGAACATGGCGAAAGCGGAGCAGGTCCTCAGCCTCGAACCGCAGCACGAGCTCAAATTCAAAGGTACGCAACCGCCGCCCTCCGCCGCTCCCCCACTCTGGCCCCGCGGATCCGCCGCTCGCAGGCCCCGCTCCGGCGGCAGCCATTTTCCGGGGGCCGAGGCTGGGCGCCGCCGCGAAAATGTCCTTCAGCGCCGCGGCCTCTCCCGCATCCTCGGGCGAGGCCGGGCGAAGAGGCAGCCCCCGGCGCACAGCCCGTGGGGTCTCCGCCGCCCCGGGCCTCTGCCCCCGCTGTCCGCACCCACCCCGCGCCGCGGGCGGTGCTGCGGGGCCGAGGGCGGCCCGAGGGGAAAGTGCGCGGAGAAGGGGGGGCGGCCGCCGCCCGCAGGGCCCGGCTCCCGGCAGCGCAGCCCCGCTCTTCCCCCGGGCTGACCTTCCCTGCAGGGCGTGGGCCGCCGCGGCCGCCCGGGCGGGCGTGAAGGAGCGGGAGGCGAAGGGGGGGGGGGGGGGAAGGGAACCGCGGGCGTCGGGAGGGGCTCGGCCTCCGCGGAGGTGTGGTGGAAGAAGGTTTTCCAGCTGACGTAGCGCGCGGCCGCTGCCCGGTGAGATCCGGCCCCGAGGCGCTGCGGGACGCGGAATCTGTCAGGGAGCGCGGGGCTGTGGCATCTCCCTCCGGGAAACCCGCGGGCTCGGCGGCGTTCCCGGCTGCGTTCTTTGTGGTGAACGCCGTAATTATGCTGCGAGCCCCTTAGGTGTGTTCACTGTGCACGGTCTGCGCGGAACTCTGGTTTTTGTTAAATAAAGATTTTGAATGGGCTTGAGTTACTGCTGGCGTTGAAATGCCAGGGTTGTAACCTGACAGATAGTGCTGCTGTAATACAACGCTCAGGGATTACCAGTAAGCATTCGGCAAGTTTATTTATGCTCCCGGAGTCAGAGGTACTCACAGCTTCGTATGAATACCTGGCCAATAGCCTTTATTTAGAAATAGTGATTTATTTGCTGGCGCCTGGTTAAACTACTCATTATCTAAAAGGCTTTCATCTAATGCTTTACACTTAGGGGAAGTCTCTACCCAGTTTTAGCAATAAATACATCAGGACTAATAGTGCAGAGTGGGCTTATCAAAAAAGCCTGGTAATAAATGCTGGCTAGAATGAATATGTCCTTGTGGTAAGCTGAAGTGTTTGCATGTTGTTATGGCAGCAGAATCAAACATGCTTAAGAAGTAAGCGGTTGTTCCAGTATTGTTTATGCTAAGGGCTGGTTTTCATCTTGTTCTGGATACAAGTAACATTACTACCAACCAGAAGGCAGATCCAAACTCCGGTGGGCAAAACGTGTTCTGAGTTGGTGCTGGCCAACAGTGGGATTGCAGTTGTGGTTCAGGGCTTTGCTTTCAGCACAGACAGGTACAGAACCAGGCTAGCTGCTTGTTGTTGGGGTAGCGCTGCCGGGTCAGCCCGCCTGGCCTCTGCCATCGGGAGCCACTGACGTTAAATCCACCAACCACAGAGACTTTCTGTGACCAACCTTCAGCCAGCAACATATATTCTTTGCAATGTAAAACAAAGCTTGACTAGCTACAAGTAGCAAATTGCTTAGTTTTAATGTGTGCTTAAATATTAATGTTCAGATAGGCTTAATGCTGCAGATAGCCTTCATCTGCCTTGGCTATAAATTCTGCCCTACAGTCCTTCCTGACAGGAGTGCTGACCGCTGTCCTTCGCTCAGGGAGGGCCCATCTGAAGCTTTCACCAAGTAACTTCTGCCCTTAGAAATGCCGTCCTGCAGTTTGTGATGGCACATTGCCTGGCAGTGTGGCAGCTGTGATTTTCTCACCTTTGTAAATAGTGGCGTTTATTTGCAAAGCATCGCTCTGCGCGGAGCCAGTCGGTGCGCACTGACAGATGGCGGCGGTGCTGCTGGGCTCCTGCCGCCTTGCTGCCGTGCATGGAAAACTCGGGGCAGCAGTGTTGGTGGGGTGAGACCATGGGTTGGGTTCCACAACACCAGGAGTGGGGAAGGGCCTCGGTCAGAATGCAGGGGGGTAGAAAAAGCAGACCATTATCAGCTCTGTTGTTACAGTATGATTCTTAAATATAAGATCAAGAGGGAGGTGTGACATTGACAGTAGGATGCAGGAGTAAGATACCAAAGTGAAGGTTTATTCTGTAATGTGTCCCAATGCAGGGCTGCAGCAGCCAGCACTTGCAATTAAAAAAGGATTTGAAGATGTTTTTTTAGGAATCTTCTGTACCCCTTCATTTGCAGCGATTCCTCCAAGTGTGTTTGGAGCTCTCTTTCAAAACACCACCTTTGTGTCTTTTTGCAGAAACACCAAAGAAGGTATTTGTGCCAGAACATTTTTTTTCATAGCATGTGAACATGAACAGGGGTTGTCTTTCCTCCCCGCCTCCGCCTCCTACACCGTAACACGTGTGCTCCAAAATAGCACGGCCGTGTGCTGAAGCACAGTGACAAGCTGCAGGATGTGCCCCTCCTGGCCGTGGGTCTCTGCTGTCACTGTATTCTTTGATGCCAGTAGTGCTGACTTCCTCTGGTTGGTCAGCAGAGTCCAGCCTGGGTGAGAAAGCTGAACCACAAGGCTACTGTTCAGGCTTTGTTGGTAATGAACTGTGAAGAAGGCTGTATTTGTTCCATACGATGTTTGCATGTATGTTTCCTTTTCTGTTAATCTAGGACTAAAGAGCGTCCAACAACCTGCCGAGGATTGTAAGTTAGATCACAGTAGTCAGGGGCCTGGCTGAAGGAGGCACTGGCTGCAAGCTCAGTTAGGGGTGTGCGGCTCTGGCTCCTTCTGTGAGACACACTTTGATAAAATCGCCCTTCCAGTGCCATGCTTCTGCTGTAGGACGCTGCCTTGTTCCTGGTGGAGCACATCCATCCTTCCGGCAGCATGGGCCCACCTGGAATAGATTTAATTCCAGCAAGTAGAATACTGTTAGATTGTAACTCGTTTTAGAACTTGCCTGGATCTTTAGCTGCTTGAATGCTGCGTTCTTTGCAGCGCAGTGTCATGACGGGGGATGGCAGAGGGCTCTCGCACCTGAGGTGCGGGCAGAGGTTGCTCCCCTCGCACAGGGCTTTGCTCCAGGTGAGCCGGGACTAATGACTCAGCACTCGCTGTTGCAGTGCTCCCCAAGTGGCAAGTAGCAGTACTGCCCAGCGCAGGATTCGTTCCTTGCTCACCAGCATAAATTGCTGCCTGTTGGAAATGCTGTTTCCTGTTTCCAGTACGTGATTTTTCCACCTGCATGCGTGCCATACGCCTCTGTGTGACTGTGCGGAAAGGGGCACAACAATAGAGCAGGACAGGCAGTGCTTCCCATGCCGTGCTGGCTGCGGGCCCGGCAGTGCTGCTTCCCCTCCAAGGAGGGCTGTGCTGGGCCCTGGGACCTTCCTGGAGTGCTGGTTGCAGCCTGGAGCAGCCTGCATGGCACAGACAAGTGGCTGCTGCACCGCAGGAGAGTTTGAGCTCCTTCTTCTTGTGCATCTGTACGCTGTAGCCAGGACTGTGCATGGCAGTGCAGGTGTGCAGACCTCCTGTCAGGCAGATCATAGAATCATATCATAGAATCATAGAATGGCCTGGGTTGAAAAGGACCACAGTGCTCATCTAGTTTCAACCCCCCTACTATGTGCAGGGTCACCAACCACCAGACCAGGCTGCCCAGAGCCACATCCAGCCTGGCCTTGAATGCGGGTACCGAGCTGAGGCTGCTCAGCCCAGCAGTGCGTGGGGTGTGGTTGGCCTGGTGTGAATGTGCTATCAGCAGGCTCAGAAGAGAGGCTCGGCACTTCATAGGCGCTGCAGTCAGACTGTGCAGCTCCTCTGCCGCCCTGCTGCGGCCTGTGTGCGCAGGGATCCGACACTGTGCTCATCCCGTGTTGGGTAAATAGGGATTTCTCATCGCTGCCACCGGAACAGGCTTTGTTTAAGGCTGTGAAATACTGACAGTGTTGTGAGAAGTTGCCTCTTTAGTGTAATTAATATGCATCTTTTAAGCTGAGAATTTATGCGGTGTTTCCTTTTAACTGTTAGAGCCCTTCTGGTGTTGGCGGTGGCGGGCGGTGCTTGGGTCTCCTTGCTCTCCAAGGCTGTGCCGATGGCTGTCTGCTCTTCTGCTGGAAAACCCACTGCCCTCTTCTTTGCCCTGTTCCTAATAAAGTCATTGTTAGATCAAATAGGAGTAAACCCTCACATCCTTCTGCATATTTGAATTTAATTACCAAGTTTTACACTTAAAAAGAGAACACAGTATTTCAGTAGCAGTCTTCATAAATCTGTGTGAATCTATATTTCATTACTCATTTTCTGGTGGCGTTTAAATATTTGCAGTTCATGTTATGCTAGCTATTACTGCAACTTTGGCCAAATTAATAGCTTATTCTAACTATTAAGCATTCATTATAGTTGGACAGGCTTGCATCTCACTGTATTATTCTAATTTCACATGTATTAATTTTATAATTACTTCATCACTTTCTACAGACTCTTCACTTTAAAAGAGCAGTGCTTGGAGGAGAAGAGCTGAGGGTAAAGGCAGGAGGGGGACGCGTGGTGCCTGTCTGTCTCATGGTGCATCTCGTTTTTGGGAAGGGGAGTAAGTTGGAGAAAGTGCTTCTTTGTGCTTCCTTAGCTGGCTGGCGCCCTGTGCATGGTGCAGGAAGCTGTCAGGTCCACGGGGACAGGGTGAGGAGCTGCACAAGGGTGGGCTAGCAAAAATTTGGACCTTAAAATAGGATGTGCCTTTGGTTAGAGACCCAAGTAATGATTACTTGAGATGTGTGGGGCAGATGAAGTTTGGCCACGTTTTCCATTAAATTTAATTGATGTATTTAGGTCTGCTAAGACTGCTTTGATTTCTCACAGTCAACTTGAAGGCTTCAGCTGGTGTGGTGTATGGGTTAAGGTCTTCTGAACTGTTTTGTGCTGTGCTGATTCTAAGAACTGCAGTTAAAGCAATGAGCAGTAATGGGAGCAAAATATTCCTATTTCTAGGGAGATCCTTATGTGGTGATAGAGTCAGCGTGGACAGTTTTTATTTGGAGTACGTTTCTCCCATGTTGCTGGAGTTCTGCATTTTTAATATGATCACCTCTTTGCCTTGTTGTAAGGGGTACATTCAGAATTTCCTATTCCTTGGGAACTGGATGTTTGTGCACCCATTTCAGCTAAGTTTTTAATAGGAAGGTCCTGTAACTGTTCTTTTAAGAGCTGGTTGTTTTGAAAACTCTTGCACAGTTTCAGCTGTGGAACCACAGCAATGATGCAAGAGAAACAAGGCTGTTCAGTTGGTTGTTGGAGGCTCCTCAGGGTGGTGGAATGCCTTTCTGGACGGGATGATGGCACGTGTCCCCTGTTCATCGCTTCAGAAAATGCCTGGTAATAACATTGAATATGTATATATAAACATAAGGCAGAGAGTGACTGGCTTGAGCCCTGGGAACGTGGCAGTCATGTTGAAATAACGGCGCAGGTAGTGTGTCACAGCAGGTGCAAGCTGACATGTGCATGGCAGCACACTGCCTGCTTCCCAGCTGCTGCCCTGCCTGCGTGCGGTGCCTGGTCACCTGGGAAAGAGGAACGGGCAGTGAGAGCCTGCACAGGTTTGTCTGATCATTTCTTTTCACTGGAAATGAATTATTGCATCTCCTGTCATTTCAGGTTTTATAAATTAGAGGCTTATCAGTAGTCATGCAGTGGTGTATTTATTTCTAAATGGGTTAGCTACCTTTGGAATGCAAAGCTGAATTTTGCTTAATTGTACTTTAATTCGGAGCTAGGATTGTAAAAACAGAGTGTCAGCCTTTAAATAGATTGTCGGATCTGTTTTGAAACTCAGCTGGAAAAATGGCATCACCGCCATAGTGAGTGGTGCAACTTCATGAGCTCAGCTCAGCATGCATCTGTGGGCAAACGCCCGCTTCAGGAGAAGCGTGATCTGTTGTACGCACGGGGCTCTGGAAGGCACTGTGTCCAGTGAGCTCTGGATTAAGTGAGCACCTTAACCCTACGTATGTTACTGTGCAGTTCTTAAAGAAAACAGGGTGACCTGAGAGTTCCTCTTGTTTCTTGCTTTCCCCGTGCCTCTAAACATAGCTTTTTGCTGAGCCGGAGACAATGCAGGGATCAGATGACCCTTGCTGAGTCTGCCCACATCTTGCGGTCACATTCGTTTTCTACTGCCTCGTTACCGTATTGGTCCATGTGCTTGGAAGGACTAAGAGCTGCCGAGAGCAGTTCCTAGCTGGTACGGTGACAGCCTTCCTGCTTTCTTTGCCAGTGAAGTTGGATGGCTTTGAGAGCTTTATTGATGATGTTTGCAACAGTTTTGTTTGTGGTAACAGCTGTTGCTTCAGACTTCAATTCCATCTTTGTTTTTGTTGGGAATGCGATCTTTCACATTATCATCGCGCCGCTGCGAGCCCTTTTTTGCCTCCAAATAAATCCTCGCTGATTTACGTGAGGACTTGGTTAGGCCAGGAGTCCTTCCCAGCAGGAGCTCTGCTCTGCTCTCCTCCAAGGCCGGCAGGCGCTCCGGCATCGCTGCCAGGCGCAGCACCCAGTGCTGTCAGCATCCTGCTGTGTGAGAAGTGAGGCAGAAAGGGAGCCTATCTTGCTTACGTATATCAATATTTAAGTGCCAATTTATCTAAATTAATGACCAGATTCGTGCCAAATCTCTTCTTCTGGCTTTTGATTCAATATTTATTCAATATATAAACCCTTTTATACCTGCTTTGTAGACTGAGATCTCTACAGAAGGCAAATAGAATATTCTTTTAGTATGTCTGGGCTGTTGCTGAATTGGAAGATGTGGTCTGCTGGGCCACCTTTCGTAAGAGGGATTTGTGCCATCAGTCTGGAGCAGCTGTCACAATCTTGCATAGAAAATGTATGCAAAGCAAATTGCCATTTGCATGTTTAATTCAGTGCAGGATTAAAGCATACATGGGTGGAAGTGATGGAGTGTTTGCACTATCCAGGCAGTCCAGACTGAGAGTTGACCGGATGTGTCCTTCCTGCATTACAGCTCTTCTGGAAATTGCTTACCTCCACTGTAGCTCTTCTGGCATCAAACAAATGAGGCACTTCTGCTGCCTGCAGGACTTCATCCCCGTCATTAGAAATACTTTATGAAAATAATCTCTTTGCTGAACTATTTCAGTGTCTGGTTTTCTGAGCTGGAACCGAAGTCCTTCACACCACGCTGCTGTGGATTAAAGATTTCATCGTTCTAAATTTAATCCTGTTTTCTTGGTTGGTTGCCACAAGGGGTGCAGAGCAGAGGAGGGGGAGGTTTGCCTGCTGATCCATTTACTTTCAGTGTGGAATGTAAAATCGTGTCTGTGTGGGACTCGCTGTGCAGCCAGATCTTGTGCTTTCACAAACACTTCTAGAGGCTCAATTCGAGTTGGTTGTGCTTTAGAAGGCATGTAAAGTGACTGTGTAATTCTTTAATTAAAAAAAATAAGACGCAACAACCGCAGAATTTTTGGTTGTCCCTATGACTGCTCTTCTCATCTCAGCAGTCATTTCATCCTCCTGGCGCTGCTGCTGTTTCTCACGCAGGAGCCCAGCCCTGCAGCTCTTTGGGCTGCTCCTCACCTGCTTATATTTACAGCTGTTGAGATCTCTGACCTTCAGTGCGTGTTGCATCTTTTCAGAATGTTTGCATGTATAATCTTCACTGGTTTGCAGTGGCTCCTCCTGTGGCCTTCCTACATGCTCACCAGGCCAGGAACAGAGGTCTAAGGGCAGTAATTTAAATGCTTTTATAGCTGTTTTTACACCGTACTTCTCGATATCGCTCATACAGTGATGCAGATAATGCTTATGGGAGCTTAGGTTAGCAGAACGCAGTGTCACACATACATATTGTTCTTGCCAAACAGTATAAGCCATAGGTATTTTTTGCCCCTTATTAAGTTCTCCCACTGCTTCTGACTGATTTTCTGTCTATTTTGTTTTACTCTGATCTTTAAAGCACAGCAAATGGGCTGGTTTTCAGATGGTACTTCAGAATAGCATCTTGCCAAATTGAGGATTCCTTCTCATTTGTAGATGTAATTGGTATCTCACTGCCTATTTAATTTTTGTGGGTTTGGGTTTTTTAACTTGCTTAGAAAAGCTGTTACTCATTGTGCATCCCAAAGTCTCTAATTTTGCTCTTTTCTTTGGTATTTGCAATTTAGGCACAGTTCTGCACTTAACGTATTTGCGTAGTTGCTATGTAAGTTACACATCAGATTTGTCTATTTGAAGAGTATTTATGAGCATAAAATCAGAGTGGTTCAGCTGCTCCTTCCCTACCATTTGCGTGTGCATCTGAAATAGAGATTAGTGATTAAATTAGACTCGGCAAAATTGCTTGACAAGAAGTGTTAAGAAAAAGGGTACTCTGGGGTGGGGCATGGAGGATAAAACGGTGCTGCCTCTTGCCAGGAGGTGCTTCCCAGCGCCTGCAGTCTGCAGCCAGCGCAGCTCTGGGGCAGCTGCACAGCAAACCATCGTGCTGCACTCCGCTGCTGCATCCCTGCTGCTCCCCGGGGGCTGTGCTTTGTTTCAGAGTCCTTTTGATACCAGCTGTGACTGCATGAATGAGGCTCCTAGCTATGCAGAATAACGAGGTATCTTATTATACGCAGGCCTTAGTATTTCGTGCTTATTGAAAGAGATGTGGCTGCTGATCCACCAAGACGAGTGTGGCCCTGTTTTCTGAGCTGTTTTCATACCTGGAGAGAGTTGTTACGTGTGGTATTGGTGAGTGGAACGAGCAGGGTAACACAGTATGCTTGGCACTCAGTTCTGAAGGGATATGAAGGCACATTTGAAACAGATACACATCTAAAAGCCAGCCAGCTGCTGTCGGTCTTGGTTATTTAATTGTGTACAGAAACCTGCTCTAAGGTGAGGATATAGAGTCAGTATTTCTTCTCATATGACTTTGTTGCCAGAGATTTCTGTAAATAATGCTTGAGTCTAATAAAAATCTGAAGAGATCAGCTGGGGGAAAGAAACCCCCCAGATGACACTGGTAGCAGTATTATAGGAAGGGCGTATTTTTCCTTTTTGCTTGGAGCCCTGTGTGTGGCCTGACAGCGTGAAGTCAAACTGTTAATAATCCTCTGAGGAACAGGAGGTGACCAAGCCTCCGTGGTAATAGATATTCTAAAGTAGTCTTCAGACTCGTATTTGTTTTTTGACATTCTTTTCTTACTGAACGTGAAGCGTGCTCTGGCCAAAGTAGGTAGTGTCAGCATAGGGCAGGGAGGGACCCTGATTAATCCATCCAAATGGAGTAATTTACTGCCAGCCCTGACCTGACTTTGGCACCTTGATCATGTAATTTTGCTGGTGTTCTGTGTGCCCTTTCTTCCTCCTCTTAGATCATTTTATTGATTGCATGTTATAAATAAATAAATCCACAGCATAAATTATTGCATGGAGAGTGACTTGGATGGCACTTAAAATAATCTTTTCATCATGGCCTCAACAGCACAGCAAAAGTGGAAGTGGCCACTTGACTGCATTTGCTTTGCTTCGAGGGCTCTTTGTGAGGATGGTCATAGTAAGGAACAAAAGCGATCCCACAAGGGCACAGCTTTCTGGGGGCCTCTGTATAAAATCCAAGTGAGGACTCAGAAGTTCGAGTAATTTACACAAGGCTGAAGAGCAGCCTGAGCTCTGCCTTAAAAATAGTGACCAAATTTGGGTCAGCTCTGTCCTTCCAGTGAGTGACTTGTGAAATGAAGATGTTTATGCAACACAGGCACTTCTTGTTTCTTTCTAAAACTTCTTTGATTTCCAAAGTTGCTGATGCTCACTTAATTATGAGTCTCCAGAGCCAGATGGTGGTGGTGATTAAAACTTGGCATCCAGTGCTTTCTAAAACACTAATCTTCACAAGATTTTCTGTAATTAGGTAAGTATTCTCCTGACTTATCAGAGAGGGAAACTATAAGGGTCCAAACCTGCTTCTGTTTTGGAACTGCTGTCAACTCTTAAGGCTTTTAATAGCAAAAGATCAAGCCCTCGAGTGATTTGTCTAAAGATGAGTAAGGTGGTGTGAGACTCTGATTGGATCTTGGGTCTTCTTGATTCACAGGCACCTGGCTGATAGCTCAAAACGCATTGCTTGACATTTCAGCTTTTTTCATTTCGGTATTTATCTCTAAAGGTCATCAACTTCATGTGTAACTTTTAAAATAAATACGTAGTAAGGCAGTGCTACACCTGGTATTGAGGCTTCTTGCTAATGTTTAGTTTTGCCACTCTGTGTTTATTTTAAGTATCTCCCTGTTGCTGATAGGCACCCCCTGAATGAAGTGGGAAGCCCTGGGGTGTGGGGTGGTGTGCATGCACTCTGTGCTGTGAGCAGGCTGTGGGATGGGGAGGGAGCTGGAGGCACGGTGCTCAGCCGCTGCCATTTGTACATGCAGGGCGCGTGGCTGTGCCAGTGAATGAATTACTGCCCCATGTGCACATCGCCTAGTTAACTCACAGAGGGTGAGGCCTGGGCTCTTGAGAATAGCACAAAGCAATCTAGGTTTCCTTTCTGCTGCTCTTCACCATCTTGCTTCTTAAAGATTCCTTGGTTACCATTCTGTGGTTAATTAATCTGTTTGGTGATTAATGACTTCCTCTGACACGTCGGTGGGATTAAACCATGGTGAAATATGTTGTTCTCTCCTGTTGTTGCACAGAGGTTCCAGTTTTATTTCAAACTGCATCTGGGTGCCATGCCTTCTAATGAGTGCGTGTAGTGCTCAGTTGGAGTGGTGAAAACTTATTTAGGGACAGGTGATGAAAGTGCATCTAAGATATTCTGAGAATAATATGGGCAGGCTGATGGGATTTGCAGTTTCCAAGTCAGTGATTGCTGTTTTTACCTGACTTGTCTGCAGTTGTATCAAATGATACTTCACTGCATTTGCTCTGAAAAATACTAGTTCAGTAATGTCATACTTCTGGGGGGATGCCCAGCATTAAGCAGATAAGAATCTGCACTAGGTTGAAGTACAAAAGCATATGCCTTCTTTACTTCAAACAGCTATGCCAGCACTTCAGGAGGAAACGGGACTGCAAAGCATATGCCTGGATGTGCCAGTTTTAACCTACTGAGTAGGAGGCCTTGTTACCTTAACTTGACCTAAGTCTGCTGTGCAGGAAGGTGCAGGTCCCCGACGCCGGTGTCTGAGCACTGCTTGGTCCTGGCTGAGAACTGATTTTCTTTCTTCCCTTCCCCACTGCCCCCTCTCTCACTCTCTGTCTTTTAAGTGGATTAATTTTCAGCCTCAGCAGCTCCTGGCTCACTTCTTGGTGCAGCAGATGAACGCTGCTCAAGCAGTGGTAGAAATGAGAGGTCAGGCCGCCTCCCTCTGCAGCAGTGAGACAGGCTGGTGCACGACTAAACTGACCATGGGACTGCGGCCCGACTAATGCTTGCAGTTAACGATAAAGAAGTATTAGTAGTAATATTTGCACATGCAGATCTGCAGAGGACTGTATCTGTTTAGTTTGGAATCTGCTAAGCATGTGCTACCCAAGCACATGCCATCCAAGCTCTGCCTCTGATTTTTACACTAACTTCTGTCACACACCAAGCCATGCTACAGCAGTAGTCTTGCTGCACTGGAAATACGTGTATATGAGGATGGTTTATTTGCCAGACTAAAGCAAGGAGTTTTGGTTAAGGTGAGAATAGTTGTGATACGGATCTGCTGGAGGGGTGTAGCTGTGTAACATGGTTACTGCGAGCAGAGTGCTGAGAGACTTAAAGCAAGCGCTGTGCTGGCCAAAGCGTTATCAGCTGAGCTTTGCTGTTTCAATTATGTGCACTCCTTTTTATTGCAGTGAGACTTATTTACAATTTAAATAGCGTTGACATCATGTTCCTTTGACCCAATTCTCAGGTATATGTATTGTTACTGAAATGATCTGGGTATTATAATGCAGCGCACTGCAGAATGACAGTTTTAAGAAAGACTGATGCAGCTCTGGTGTTTGAATCGGAAATAGAGCATGGCAAATTCTGAGATAACGCTGTGATCTTCAAATACGAAAGCTTGTATACGTATCTTCCGGGTGGAAAGCTGCAGCTGTAGCTGGAAGCTAGCCCTGATGAAAAGTAACCCCCTGAAAAACCATTGTACTTGTTGTTTGTCATGAATATGACATCTGTGGTGGGTTTGGGTTTGGTTGTGTTGTGTTTTTGGTTTTATTTTAGTGCCTGCTATTTAGTAGATGCCAGCTATTTCATTAACATAAGTTGACTTCATTCTAATTGCAGGAAGAAGTTGGGTCCTTGCGGAATATTGCAAACTTTAACCACCAAATTCAGTTTGCTACATTCTTTCTTCTAGACGGCTCACCATGACAGCCCCATGCCAGGTGATGCACACACAGCCCGAGTCTCCCGTAACTTTGTCCTTGCATTGGCACCAGTGGCATTTTTTCTCACAATCTTTATAAATAGGAGTAATTTATTGTGTTTGTTTTTTCTAAATGCAAGCTGTCATTTGGAAAACTCCTTGCCTTTGAGCCTACTGGGTTGGTTTTACAGAAATAGAAGTTTCGCTTCACTAGAAATAATGAAAACAGTCACAAAAAGATTCTTTTTTTTTGAGCCGATTCCAGAAGATTCAATGCCCTGCATTGACAAGCAGAGCTCCGGGGTAGGTGTGTGGCCATACCAGAAAAAAACCTGCTGAAACCCAGACACAGCATCACAGGATACCCTCGGCTGGAAGAGACCCACAAGGGCCGTTGAGTCCAACCCCTGGCTCCACACAGCGCCGCCCAGAATCCAAACCCAGTGTCTGAGAGCGGTGTCCCAGCGCCCCCTGAGCTCCAGCAGCTCAGGGCTGCGCCCACCGCCCTGGGGAGCTGCTCCATGCCCACCGCCCTCCGGGGCAGAGCCTTTCTCCAGCCCCCTCATTCCTCTCTCCTGACACAGCCCCATGCCACCCCTTCGGGCCTGTCGCTGTCACCAGAGAGCAGAGCTGCAGCCGTGATGAGGCCTCCCCTCTGGGCTGAGCCAGGTGACCTCAGCTGCTGTTCATACATCTTGCAGGAAGCAAAGGCCAATCTCCCATTTCCCACAGCCAGCATCCCATGAAAGGCTGACCCAGGCCTCAGTCCCAGAGCAGCAGGTGCTCGGGGTTCACCTCAGCCGGAGCTGGCAGGCTGTGGTGCTCGCTTCTGGAAGGCAGGCCAAGCAGGCCGATAGTATTTCATCACCATGCCCTGATTACCCCGGTTATACTCCGTAGTCTATTTCTCCTTCTCTTATGTACTTCAAAACACCTGTAATGGCACTTTAATCCTGCACTTGTCTGTTCCTATTTGCTTCGCTCTGCTATTCGAATAGCAGCGCTGTACTGAGTATGGGTTTGCTGAAAGCAGACGTCAGCCCTGTGGTGCAGTTGTGCTGGCTGACCTGTAAGACCTGTAATTTGGGGGAAATGATTCTAAAAAACATTCTGTAGCCTAGCAGAGGGAGAAGTCGAGCAGACAAGAAGAAATTATTTCAGTCTGTTGGAAGGTTTTGCTGCCAAATATTTTGGTATGGTCTATGTTAGCAATAAGTAAATCCATTTGGAAATTATTTTACACATAGAATTATTGTCGTATTACTTTTACAAACAGCAGCTCTGTGCTGGGGCGCACAAATCCTGCATGCATTCATGGATCAGCCAAGTAAAAACACAGTATTTCCCACAGGAAATCTGTCCCAGCACGCAGGCTAGTAAAGCTCTATTGAGGATGCAGCTGCACATGTAGGGCTGTGTGCAGACCAGCCTCCCTCTCTGCTGGAATACTCACACTGTAATCTTTGTAAATGGACGTTCATAATGTTAAGGCATTGAGTAATTTCTTCTGAAATGTTAGACCCAATTAGGTCTACCTTAAAGGTATGCTACCGTCTTTACATACCTGAATGTTTGGCTGGATTTTTCTGATACCTGGACTTGTTTAACTTCTTTAACAGCTCTTGGCTTCGGCTCAGTTATTTTCCATCAGGCCTAAAGAGTCTGCATGCAGAACACAGACAGAACTTCGACAGCTGTGTTTCATTCTTGTTTGCATCCCGGTGTTTCACCAGGCACAGGTTTGGGTCTTTGTCATTGGATCTGAACGTTTTATTGCTTCAGCTTCTTTGCTGCCAGGTTGCATTGTGAACGCAGAGCTGGCTGGTTCAGGGAGCAGGCAGAATGATGCCATGCTGCTGGCTGAGCAGTGTGGTGGTTTGGTTTTGCTTGGTTGATTTGTGTTTTTAGGTGAAGGCTGCAGGACAGCAATGCCTTGTCGTTTGCGTTCAGTGGCATCTTAAGACATGAATTTATATGATAAATCTGTAGAAAATAAAATGGTCTCAGGTGATTTTTAAGCCGTCCCTGCTGCAACTGAGAACCCATCTTGTTTTCTCGAGAGAGCAGGGAGGTGACCATACGTGTATTTATTATTAATTATTATTAATTATAAAAATGATCATCCTTCACAGTTTTTAAACGTTAGGGCTGTCATGTCTTCAAGGAAAATAATTGATAGGGGTTTTTTTGTTGTTTTTTTCAAGTTTACTTTTATTGCTGAGGAGAGGTGAAGGTATTTTATTCAGTTATCAGGTAACTTCTTTTGTGCAGCAGACAGCTGATCAAAGAGCGTTTAAGTTTCTTTATTTCTCTGCAACCTGAGTGCAGTCGCACATCGCCTGCCTAATTTACGTGTGTCTTACAGATCAGTGATGAGCCTTTCCCCTAACCCTGGGGATTGTGATGGCTTCAAGCAGGTAGTGAGCCAGTGAGAACTTACCCCTTGTTGTTGCTGAACTTGACAGTGGCCTGATTCTGGCTTTGCTAATGCAGAAATCACTGCCAGTGCTGTCAGCATCCAGGAATCTCCCTGTTTGCACGTGGTTATTTCCTGTCTCAGGGTGGCTGGGTTTTTTATGAGGATCTCTTCTGATGCACTGTTTGTCGTAGCCAGAAGGGTTATTTAAAAACAAGCGCACGTGATGCACAGTGGATGCTCGTCTTGCTGGTTTTGGCACAATCTTTCTAAATACCAGGTGGAGGCTTCATGGAGGTGCAGCTTACACGTGCAGTTTATGAATGTAAAGTACAGTTTATGTCCTGACATTTGTAGGTTTCAGTAGTCTCCCCTGCTCACTGTCTGTACATAGGTGAATATGGTTTCTCTGCAAGCCTGGGTGATTCAGCAGTTAGAATGGAATAACTGATACAGCAGAGAATTTGGCTTCATTTGAACAGCATGGTGTTGTGCTGGCAGCATGTATAAATGACTCCCCCCTATTTGTTTGCTGTTGATGATGAGCTGCTGTGCTGTGAGCACGCAGTCATGCTCAGCAGCCTCCCTGCATCCCGGCCTTTGCGTGCGCGGTTATCTGTACGTGCCATGGATGGAAGTTGAACATCTAATTACTTTATAAGATTTGTGAGCAGAGATTTGTAACCTGCTTAGCCTCTACTTGTCGAGTACTTTCTGGTGCGATCTGAAGTCTGCTTTTGCTCTTCCTCAGGTCCTTTCACAGATGTTGTCACTACGAACCTGAAACTAGGCAACCCTACAGACAAAAATGTGTGCTTCAAAGTTAAGACCACAGCACCCCGTAGATACTGTGTAAGGCCTAACAGCGGGATTATCGATGCAGGAACATCAATTAATGTTTCTGGTAAGTCATACAAGCAGTTCTTTGGTAACTGAAAATGGCTTCATCAAATGAATTATTTCTTGGAATGCTTTGCAATACAAACGTATTGTGTGGAATGCTTGTAAAAGCAGGAGGTTACGATTTCATGAAGGAGCAGCCATTTCATATATCTGTACTTCCTTTATTCCTGCTCTAGCAGTAATGGGTTTGTTTTGACATCTTGTTTTGAGGGAGGAGGAATATATAAATAATTGATATGGTTCCATAGCAGCCTTAGCCAGCCTATCCAAGGCAGTGCTGCTGCAGCCCTGCCCTCCCAGTGGGATTATTTTGGTACGGGTAGCTTTGTGCCAGCTTGACTTCCTGAACCGGCTCACTGCAGGATCAAACGAGTGCTTGGACAGGCACGTCGAGGAGGAATAAAGCTGGGTGGACTGCAGCCACGCCAATTTAGGCTGATAGTTGGTTGCCAGAATACCCAGTATAACCACCCAGTAAAGAAAACATTGATTTTGAAACCGTGCTTGTTTTGTGTTCCTTGGAGGTATAATATGCCTTGGTGCTAGAAACGTCAAGTGACTAAAGCTTTGCTAACTCATATGGAAGGTTAATGATTTTCTCTAATGAGTCAGTAGCTCTTCACTTGCCAAAGTTTGGTAATGGAAAAAACAAAGGAGTGGGTTACAATGAAAGCATGAAGGACTTTTATTATAATGTAAAGAACTTTCAAAGCGTGTCCTAGTGGCAGGCTGCAGAAATTAGGTCTGGTTTTTGAGTTACAGGAATGATTTCTGAAGATTTTTTCTATTTTAATTAAATGCTAATATTGCATAATAGAAGCAGATGAGTTACTGGCCTATAGGAAGATGATCAGAAGTCTCGTATGGCAAAACATAACCTATCAATTAGTCTCTTACCAAGCTTTTCTGACCTGGAATGAATTATTTGTGAGCTACATGGGGGAATGGTTGTGATGTACCTGCATCTGCACACTCACTGACCTTTTCTGTTTGGGTATCCTGTTGTGTCCAATTCAGTGTGCCTGTGGTTGCAGAACTGTGCCTCGCTTGCAGTTCGTGTCTGGAGCGTGTGGCAGTGAGGCAGTAAGCAGTGCCACATGGTGCCTGTAGCGAGGGGCGGGCGGAGCAGCTCTGCTTCAGGAGAAGGCTGGCACGGCTGCAGTGAGCCCTGAACTGACTAACATGTACATGAGAAAGATCTCTAGAGAGGAACTGAAATTTTTAAAGCTGGGGAGAATTCCCAAGTAAGGCTGTCTGTCATCTATACTAGCTACAGGCAAGCGTATTAAATGCACTGAAATCAGTGAAGTGATAATGAAAATGAGCATGGTTTCTAGCTACAAATTATCTTTGCACTATAAAGATGGGGATTCTTTTCATCTCTCGGATGAACTTTCAGAATTAAAAGCTCTTTTCCTTTGCTAGCAAATAGCACTAAAATAGCTTTTTAAAACGTCTTCTTGATCTCAACGTTTTTTTTCTTGAACTCCTGCTTGCAGTGACCCTTTGCTCTGCCTTGAGCAGAACAAGGATAGGCAAGTGCTGTGTGAACCTGTATCTTATGTGCTTTTCCAGCCCCGTTCTTCCCAGCAGCGTGCCAAACGAGTATGGAACCAGTCCAGGATGTGACCTGAAGTATCCCGTTTTGAAAGATTGCAGTGCTTACCCTAAATTATGCTTTGCTCTTGCTCACAAAGCTTTGAAAAAGCTTTCCTTTTTTTATGTATGACTTTTATTGTAGTGATTTGTGATTTATGATTCAGTTTTGCAAATGATTTCGGTATATTTAACCACAGAGCTTACATTTTTTTGTTTTACTTGCTTTCATGCTTCTCTTTACTTAGTCACGGTAATAAACCGTGCTAAATTACCAGCCCTTCTATTAATGTTACGTATTAAATGCAAGCAGTTCCCATGCATTGTTCTTCAGGTGGCACATTGAGGTAGATTTATAGGTAGATACGTTGCAGAATTCTGGAGTTATGGATATTAATTCTTCATTTTCTTACCCATTCTAAACAGAAGCTGCTGCCGTCTCGTTTTGTGGTTGAATTTCTATTTAGTAAGTCACAGACATTGCAGTCTTGGTGGCTTCTTTAGACCATGCGTGGGACTTAATTTTGGTACTGAAGGTACCAGCATCACTGATGAGCAGAAGGGATCCTTTGGATACCGGGAATCGAAAGGGGAGCTTTCATTAACTTACAGATCAGTTATTTTCACGTTCTTGGAAGGGAAGGAGATGTGTTTAACCTTGGAGAAATGCTGCTTAAGGACAGAGGGATGATTGGGATTTAATAAACTGAAATATAAATAGAAGATTTCTCTTTGAATCAGTTATTCTTCAGTCACGTAATTCGGGACTCACGCAAGGCGTCAAAACAGGGTTTGAATTATTCTGAGCCTAGTGACAGTGCTGCTCATGAGAAATGATTAGAACATGGCCAATTGAATAATAACTTCCCAACTCTTACACTGACTGGGCTGTGTTTACTCTGTGTAGCCTGTTCTCCTGAGAACTGCTGACTGACTTTAACGCAGTAGCACTGGCTGACAGTGCACCTCCTGCCCGCAGAAAGCAGTCGGTGCCGAAGTGCAGTGATGTGAAGGTTGCTTTGTTTCTTAGAGTGTTCCTGTTGGGTTTGGGCAGCCTGTGTCTCCCTTGCACCATAGCAGCTGAGTGCTTTCTTACATACAGATCCACACGAGTGTCCTGGTCGAAGTTCATGAGAAGGTATTCTGTCCTTAGGGGCTGGTCTCAGAACATTATTTCATGCTGGTGTGTTGGCTCATTTCACACACATAAAACGCTGGAAAAGCAAAGCTTTCTTTATTCTCCTGAAGTGTCGGGGACTGCCTTCTTTTGCCCTATCACAGCTGCTCCTGAATACCAGCATTTAAGTCTCTGTCAGCACTGCTTGCTGCAATGTCAGGTTTGTAGCCCATGTTTTCACCTGTTATATAATGGTGTGTAATTTTAACAGCTGAGTTTATGTAACTGTCAGGAAGTGTATGTGTGCTGTTGCCCTGTTTGATTGCGTTTGGTCATAAGTACTTGGCAAAGAAGGCTGTTTGCACCCATTCTGTTTTTGTTAAATGTGTCTTATTTGAACAAAGACGGATGATTTTGTGGCTTCCGAGAGGTGAAATCTAAATAAAACATATAAGTGAATTCCAGAGGAAGAGTGAGAAACTAGAAGCAGTAGCTGCAGGCATCAGCACGGTGTACAACAGGAGAGAGGAAGGATGCATGATGTGCCCTGCTGCACGGAGCAGCCCAAGCACACTCCTGGACGTGGGGAGAGCTGAAGTTATGCTCGTGTTGTCAGTTACCCTGCAGGGGAGGGGGTTAATTTTTGTGCAGTTACCTGACTAGGAGGAGGTGAGTTGTGTTTCCTTCAGGACAGGGCTGCCCATGACAGTTCTGTCCCTTCTCAGTCACCAGCCATGTGCTGCCCCTGCCTGCGTGCTGCTCCCTGTGCCTCGCTGGCCAACACGGCCAGTGCTGAGCTTGGGCTTGGTCTGACCTGCTTGCTTTGCAGGAATCTGTCTTGGTCTTCAAGATTCAGCAGTTGTTAGTGTTATTGAAATAGCTGCAGGAAGAGCGATGTAAACGAGGAGCAAAGCAGGTGGTGCCATGGCTTCTGTTGATGTGAGGAGCCGCTGCTCGCCTCCCGCAGCACTGATCAAAGTGCGCCCTGATGCAGCTTAGCCCACATTGCTGGTGGCGTTTCTGTGTAAAGGTGAGATGTGTGGAAGTTTTGATCTTGCCCGACCATAGAGAATTCCATACAACACCATATAGGAAACCCGTTATAAAGGTAGAAAAGCCAGCAAGACACTCACAGACCAAATAGGCTGCATAAGAGTAAACAGTGCTGCGGTGGGCGTATGGCTTTCAAATGATAATAAACATTGCTAGTATTTGGTATTAATCTTGTTAAATGCTTTTGTAAGCAGTTCTGGCTCAAAAAGAGCACGCTAAAAACCCTTACAATGTAAAATTGTAAAATTCAAAGATGTAAAATTCAGAGGCTGAAGATATGCAGCAAGAACTGAATGTCCTTGCAGGCTTCAGTAAGAGAAACAGGATGAGTTTTGTCATAAAAACTGCAGAATCGTGTCCTTGGATTTCTTCTTCCATAACTGCAAGCCTTCTGAACAAAATGAGTGATGTTAGGATATTGTAACTGATCAGAGATGACCAAGTTGCTGACATCATGTGGCTGTGAATAGGGCAAACGCAGTATGTGCAAACAAACTAGGTAATGGAAGAGATAAGGGTGTAAATGTTGTTGTCACTAATAAAATTTCGTGGTTGTATACACATAGTAACTTATACAGAGGAATTCGAGCCAGAGCAGGTGCAGAGAATGAATGGGGGCCCTGACTCAGAGAGGATAGACCAAGTCTGGCTTGTTTAGTTTACCAGGAGGCCAAGAGTTACTGTGATTGATGTATTGGAATGCTACAAGTAAAGGGCTCTTCCCCTTCTTTGATATTGAAGCGTAAGCATAGTGTTGGTCCAAGACCAAGTGAACAGGCCATCAATAAATTCAGATGGAAACCAGAGGAAGGCTGCTGATGATCTGAGCAGGGAGGCTTTTCCTTTCCTGCTCTTGGAAGGGAAGGTCAGATCCTGGCAGGCTTTTAGAGCACTTTTGCTTAACATCTTCCCTGCCTCAGGTTTCCCCTGCCTTTGTTATTGTTATTAACTCCACCATTAGCTGATCACCAGCTCTGCTTCGCTGTCTGCATATCTGATGTGGGAGATACAGAGGGGATGTGTGAGAGGGCTGGTGCCCATTTGTTTGAAGCATGTCAGAACGGAATGTGCCTGGGGTTGGTCCTTCAGATGAGTTTTGAGAGGCAACGTGGCTTGCAAATACAGCAGGCATTATTCCTTATCCCGTTGGTCTCCCCATGGCTTTGCAGTTTCATCTTGTGACAGAGCACTCGCGGTGTTTGAGCTGTAGGGCAGGCAGTGGAGGTGAGGAGATGGGCGTTGCAGCCACTGACTGATGGATGCTGGTTCCAGCCTATTTGAATCTCCTGTTAACTGTTTTCTAACGCCAGGTTCTGATGGGGGCTGGTCAGTAGCTTTGGACCAGCTAAGAAGATCTGAAAAGCTGTTTTGTAGGAGTGTGCCCTTTTCATGTAGTTCTCCTATAAGGGGTGCAGTTTCCAGTCAAAGCAAAGGAGCCCTACTCACAGTAGTAAATTGTGTCACGGCTGGGGCCCTTCCATGGAACTGCTCTTTCACAGAAACCCCCAGTAGTACAAGAGTGTGTTGGATGGTTTTGAATGGTTTGGTTTCCTCTTGAACAAAGGGAGTATTTCTGAGCTTCCCATCTGGCTTACAAGACGTTTGCTGAATAATTTGTGTCGATGTGGCTTTCGTGTATTGATCTAAAAATACAAGTGCTAACAGCGCTGATACTGTCAAGCCCTCTCTGGCTGCTTGCTGTTATGATTCAGTGAGTGGAATTCAGAGCAGCAGTTGCTCAGCGCTCAGGAATGGCTTCAGCACTATCACTGGGGAAACAATGATTTTAAGCGAGCTTATGCTTACACTGAGCAAAGCAAACTGATAAACTGCAGGTCTGGAGAGGTTCCCCAAGCAGTGGGTAGCTTCACGTGCCCGTCGGCTCTTGCACGTCATGTAGGCTTGAAATAAACGTGAGGCCTCTGTTAGAGGGGACAGAAAGATCACTGCTGCTTCTCAGAGACGTGTTGTGCAGTGCTGAAACACGTCACAGTGCAGTCACTTCTGTTTGGAAGAACAGTTTTACATGGGGCCTGCTGAAATGAAAGTGTTTATTTTGGACTAGCAGTTGATTATTGTAAGGCAAGTTAAAGTGTATAATAAATTGTACTGCACGTTTGAGACAATTTGCTGTCTCCTTTTTCCTGCAGCTTTAAGAGGCATGTGGTTGTTGATGGCCACAGATTGTGCGTGCAGTAAAAATGGCACAGGCAGAGCAAATTCTGCTCGTTGGAGGGGACAGATTGGTTTGGCTCTTCTTCATCTGCAATAAATGGGATCTTTGGATAACACTCGTACACTTCAGATCCCTGCAGTTAGTGTGTGTGACTTTCAGTGCATGTTAATAGCACTGGTACTTGAAAGTAATCCCAAGCCTTGAACTGCCTCTATTCATAGCGATTGAATCGAGAGCCTCGTGGACCAAGAAATGTGGGTTTTTGTTGGAGTTTGTGCCAGTCTCATTTTGAATGTTTTGGAGGGGATTTTTGCAGTGTGTCTTTGCCCCCCAAGCAGTTATTTTCTGCATTTAAAAAAACCCAAGAGTTCCTGTGGTTTTTGGATGGAGATAAAATTTGTATACCTTTCATAAGCAGTGTTCTTACAGCATTTAGCCATAACCTTTGGGCTGCATATTGATAACAAACTTTCAGCAAGTTATTTTTGAAGGAGAAGTGGTACTCAGTGAAATAAATACCATGAGATAGTCAGACTTTGTAGAGGAAATTTCCATCCTGAATCTTGAGCCATGCTTGAGGTTTAAGTGTTTGGCTTTACCTGGCTCTGTAGCCGTTCTCAGCAGCCATCAGCAATGCTGTGTGCAGCCCATCACAGTGCCAGCTTGTTCCTTCTATCTCAAGGATGGAGAAAAAAACTTGATTCTTTCACTGGGAGGTTTTCCTGCTGCCCCAGAAGGTACGTATGTGGTCCTGTTTGCTATAAATTGCTGTCGTATTGCCATGCATGTGTGCAGAATGCTGTCCTGTGCTCAGCAGCTCCAAACCTCTCGGGCAGAAGTCAGTGCAGGCTGAACAATTCTGTTTCTTTTAACTTCTTGTATTTTTTAGGTAGGCTGCGGATCTCAGCTACTGCTTTGTCGGAGGGATGCACTACGTGCAGTCACGTCCATGTCTGTGTTTCTCAAACCTTGTAACTGATCATCTGTGCATGACTGTGCATCACAGCTGCGTTAACATAACGTTCTGCGGTTTGTCTTGCAGTGATGCTACAGCCTTTTGACTATGACCCCAATGAGAAAAGTAAACACAAGTTTATGGTTCAGTCTATGTTTGCTCCAGCTGATACTTCAGATATGGAAGCAGTAGTAAGTATTGAAAGTAAATAAAATGGCTTTATTTCTGTTTCTGTAAGTTTTAGGACCTTTTACATCACTGCTTCAGGGCTCTTTTGAAACCAGATTGTAATGTCCCTTGAGAGCAGTAGCAGATTGCCATCACAACTGTGGTTGCTTCCTCAGAAGCTGCTGCTGGTGATGGCACACCAAGCTGTGGCACATGTGGAGTTGTTGGAATTTTTTTATATATATGATTTTCTTTAAGGCAAACTTGAACAACATGTTCTAATTCTGTGCTCTGTGGCATCTTTTATGTTGCACACCTTTGTACTCTGCCTTGACTCTTCCCTTGAGCAGCTCCTTTGCCCGGTGGGAACCAGGAAGATGGCTTCCAAGTATTGAATTTTTCTTCATCCCTTCTGTTGTTGCTTAAATAAATGAGCTGCCCGTATAGACCTTGCATGGTGGATTACAAGTGAGAGTAACAGCAGCGTATGGGTTTGCTACTACTGCAGGAGAGCAGAAGGAAGCTTGCTCTGGTCCAGCTTCTGTTAGTTTGAGAGAATATTTATTAACTATTGAGGACACAATAAGTAAGAGCAATAAGTCCATTGCTCTGTAATGTCAGGGGCTGCATGTGTGTCTGAATGTGTGCATATTGCTTTATTTAAAACAAACAGCCACAGAAGATGCAACATTTTGGGGTTTTTTGTAAAATTACGGGTTTTTCAGTAGTCCCTACACGCCTTCTGAACAGCTCTTAGACTGAGGCCGTGCGGTAGAGCTGAGAATTCCCCTTTTTGGAAGAGATGTACGGAACTGAGTTTGTTCAATGGCCTTAAAATAAGATCCAGTGAGAGAAACAGCAACAGCAATGAAATGTCTGCATCGTTAGGTGAATAAGCCGGCCTGCATCTCTTTCTAACTCTTTAATTTTATGAGTTACTTTATACCGTATAAAATATTATGCTGCCAGCAAAGAATGTTTTGAAGGCTCTGGCTGGTCGTTTCAGTTCCCGGAGCTCTCCAGCCCAGCGCCATTTCTTTTCCTGTAACACTCGATCACTTCTCAGTTTTGTTACCACTCTCCAAATATCTTCCTATTCTGGATAAACAGGTGAGACAAATTACTGGGCTACTATAAAGCTTTCAACGCTTCTCAGGCAGCCAAAAAGCTTAAAATAGAACTCTGACTTCAGCCACAGAGAAGGAACTGAAGTACGATTGGGCTGTTCAGGATGAGTCAAGTTCTTCTTCAGGTTGCACCGGGGTTAGCCATAATTTGACACCTACTTGAGATACGCTGAGCGATGCTGTGCTACCAGAGTGAGGAAAAGCCAGGAGAACTCCCTTTTCTCTCATAAGTTTCCTGAGTTTCAGACTGTTAAGAGTGATGGTGTCTGGTCTTCTAAGCTGCTACTCAGCTGTGCGTTTGGTTTTCACTTTTGGTTCTGTATGTGTTTAATGGTAATGCGATAAACGCTTGTGGGGTTCTTCCTAAGGTGGCGTGCTGTGTTTATATAACACAGTCCCTTTTCGATGTGTCTTATTAGACTATTCTGTTTAATATTAAATTATTCCAGTGGAAAGAGGCAAAGCCGGAGGAACTCATGGACTCGAAACTTCGGTGTGTGTTTGAGCTACCGACGGAGAACGATAAGCCTGTGAGTATTCTTAGCTGCCTGTCGAGTGACTGCAATGCCCCAGTAAATCACGTAGGATGCACGTGTGTCCAGGCAGCCGTGTAGGCAACAGGCAGGGCGCTCTGTGCTGCTGCCTGCATCGTGTCCCTCTTTTAAAATATAAAACCATTTTAAATCTTAGTGGTGCTTAACACTGCTAGCAGCTCAGCTGAGCCATGTAAGGGCATTGCAAGCACAGGGAAATCTGCGGGTTGACCTTTCCTCGTTGAGTGAATGATCGCATGGGATAAAAATGTTATTTTAGAAAAAGCACTGATTGACATTAAGAAAGCTGAGAGCTTTTCTGTTGAGAGAAATCTGAATTCAGTGGGAGTTAACAGCTGTTCTGTTTAGGGGTAACTTTTTTCTATAATCTGTAAAAAGTATCAGGAGAAAACAAAGCAGGTATAGTAACAAGTTCCTGATCCCTTATAACTAAAACTTCATTTTAAGAGATTGAGAGAAATTTGGGTGCGGAAGGAGCATTTTGTTTTTGTTAGAGCCCAGGCCCTTTGCAGAACAGAGAGAGGATTCAACGCCAAGAGAAGGAGTGGGCTTTGGAGCTCTGCAGCTTCTGTTTCCGGCCTTGGGCTGGAAGTTCCTCTGTCACCACAGAAAAACAGAAGGATCGAGACGTGAGAGCCAGCAGTGGGGGGAAGAGTGAGAGAACTGCAGCAGAGCAGCTGGGTGGTTCCTGACAGCATGCTGCTTCTTGGAGCAGCTGCTTGTGTTGTGCTTGGAGAGGGAAAGGTGAGGAGAGCGCCACGACTCCAAGCAGAACGTCAGCAGATAAGTCACATTTCCATTACTGTGGGACGTGGTCTGATAGTGTTTCCTTTCACATACGTGCAAGGGCTGAAAACCAGGGGTCCTTCTGTCTGCTCTGACTGCTGCTGATCTGGTGTTCGGGTCAGGAAGGGGAAGTAAAGGTTGAAGAAGGAAAAGTGTTGGTTATTTTTTTGGTACAGGCACATTTTGAGTACAAACAGGAGATTTGACTCGATTCTCCCCCTGAGTATCAGACGTGGTGTTAATAACTGACCAAAAATCACTCTGTCCTTTCTTAACAGCATGACATAGAAATAAATAAAATCGTATCCACAGCTGCAACAAAGACAGATTCCTCTGTAATGTCTAAATCAATAAGTTCTTCCTTGGATGACACTGAAGTTAAGAAAGTAATGGAAGAATATAAGAGGCTTCAAGTAGAAGTTCAGAGGTTACGGGAGGAGAATAAACAGTTTAAGGTAAAGATTCTTTCTTGTCCAGGTTTGCTTCTCTCCTGACATAAAAGATTCAGACTGGAAGCTTTGGTTGCCTCTCCTTGGCATGATATTTTAATGTTGTCAGTCAACAAAAGGATGGTTTGTGTTTCTCTTTATAAAGCCAGAAAAAAAGTGTGGAGATGGATGGTTCCTCTGAAGGGAACACACAACTCATGCAGTTGGAGAAGCTGGTGGGATGGCAGCCCAAAGGAGGGAATCCCACTCATTTCTATTTCTTTTTCCCCCACCTCATTTCCTGAGTCTGGATGAAACACTCGGTGCTGGATTTGGCCCTGTGCTCTGACTGACGGGAATTTGAGGGCAGCATTGTGCCAGTGCTCCGTGTTAGTCGTGACACCTGTAGCACACAGTTGACATGACTGAGGTAACACAAGAAATACAGTTCTGGTTGTACCCAGCACATCACTCTGAAACCAAACGGATGAGAAACCATTATCACCAAGCTGAAGACCTGTTTTGGTTCCATTTATTACAGATGTCTAGTTCCAGAGCTGCCAGCACTGGTGGGAATTGCTAATGCTGGGCCCCAATGAAAGGAACTGTTCTGTCAGCTCTGATGTTGTGTGGCTGATGCATGAAGAAATTCTTTAAGCGCTTGTGAAACGTTTGTGTTTTGCTCATAGAAGTAACATGTGTATGTAGCAGAGACACGAGCTTAACTTTCTTTTGTCCTGGTTCTTCTTGTGTCTCCCAGTACCATAAATGCTCTACGAGTGTGTTTTATTTATTTGGTTTTCAGGTCAGTTGTCCTGGTTGCAGCTGGGACAGAAGGAAGGTGCAGACATCCTACAGTAACATCACAAAGCTGTCAGCTGCTTGTTCCCTTTGTGACGTGTTAGAAACGTCTGTAACATTTTGGAAAGCTGTGTTAAATGGCTGCCAGCCACCAGGTGCTGGCAGTGCCAGACGAGATAAAGGAAGTTAAATATCTAAATGAGAAGTTTGTTTTCTAGCAGTAATTATTTGCAGTAATTACTGTTTACAGAAGTCAGTTACACCCCACCCAGGCTTATAGCAGCAGTGAGGTACCAGGCAGTCTGCGACTTTTAATGTGTTCCTGAAGAAAATGAGCTCCCTCTTTGAATTCAGGAGTGGAAAAACACCGACTGGGTGCTTTGGGTTTCTCATCTGTCGGATTTTAAGGCTGCAGTAGCTTTTATTACACTTAGATTTTTGAGTGGTTTTTTATGTGCATACTGGTGGCTTTTGCTTCAACATCTGGCACTTTTCAGCTCCTTTTTTTATTCAGTAGAAGTAATGAATCTGTCTTCCCTTAGGAAGAAGATGGACTTCGGATGAGAAAGGCACCCCAGACGAACAACCCGATATCTGCTTCTGCAGCTGTTGTCAAGGATGAAGGGCACAGCTCCAGACTACTTGCTTTGGTGGTTTTGTTCTTTGTCATTGGTGTAATTATAGGAAAAATAGCCTTGTAGAGGCAGCATGCTGGAAATTGTAAATTGGTTTGATGGTTCTGCCATATCATTGGATTAAATTTATTCATAACAGTGTTTAAAAAAAATTAATGTATGACATCTCACAGGTCTTGCCTTTAAATTACCCCTGCACAAATACTATGTAACATAATCTAGGAAGTTTAAAGTGTACAATGAGGGAATGAATGAAAGAATATTCTGCAGTGATGAAGGGGGAAGAAAATCATGATTAACACTACAATGGGATATTGCATACGTCATTTTAAGCATTCTTCGTCCCTGGTTCATGTTGCTGGATGACCTCTTTTTAAAAAAAAAAAGGAAAAAAAAGGAAAAATAGAAAAAAAAAGATTCCTCCAGTGCTGGAGCTGGCCCTGCTGGGTGTTTGGAGCTGGGTTAGGCAGGAGGTGTTGATAACTTCTGTAAAATACGTTAATCCACCGTTCTGCTCATAAGTTTAACAGTTTTTCTGTCAGTGTCTTCAACTCTGTGCAAGTTACCAATTTCTTGACACTTAAATGGGTAGTGAGAAGCTGGAGGGAGTTGTATGTGGCAACGCTGAGTGTGCTGGGCATCGTTAGGAGGCGTACATTGACTGGAGTGGCGCTGGTTTGGAGTAAAAGTCAATGCCTTGCTCTTATGGAGGGACCAAGCTGCATTGCTGTTGGTTCATTTAGTTGAATTAAAATGTTATTCAGAGATGTTTAATGCATATTTAACTTATTTAATGTATTTCATCTCATGTTTCCTTCCTGTCACAAAATTGACTAATGCTTTATGGTATGAAAAGGCACCTGTTTAAAGCCAGTGACTAGAACTAAAAATCTGCTGCTGTAGTGATGCAAGATTCTTCTGCCTCCTGTAGCTTTGGGCACTACACGATTGTTGGGAGTTTTGATCATCTGAGCATTGGGGAAACAGTGGTCAGGAAACTGTTTTTGTATGTAAATAAGTCTATCTAGGGGAAAAATATTAGTAGTAAATAGTCCTATGCCGTAAAAAGACCAATCCTGTTTGATGATGTAGCATCTAAAAAAAAAAAAAAGGAAGAAAAAAAAGAAATTAAATAAAGCCCCCAAATTAATGTTCCTTTTGTTACTGTTGTCATGCTCTGATAGTTGTGGCGGGAGGGAGCAGCGTTACCTGTCAGCTTAGCTTGTTTATGGCGTAAGGAAACCAGTAGCCGTGTTCCAGGAGGGCTTTTCCCTGCCTTGTTGTAAAGTCCGTGTGAGCAGCCCCGCTCTGAGCGCCCTTCACCGGCGTGCTGTGCGTCGCTCGCAGGAGCCGTGCTGGCTGCCGAGGTGCTGCCTAACTTCACCTCTCTCAGTTTAGTTGCATTCATTAGTTCAGATGCTTACTAACATATCCAGCGTGAAGCAAAGGTGATTTTGTTTCTTTTCTTATAAAACTCATGAACCATTTGCTTTAACATGTTGGGCTTCAGTAGGTGAGCTAGCTTCTGAGCAGGTGAACCCTTGTGTAATCTCAGGTGCTATGCCCAGAAAGCACTGCTGACAACATGTTTGTAACGCCATTCAAGGTTAAGAAACATCTTTAAAACGTGGCTTCTTTCATTCCTTTTTTGCCCCGGGGATTCCTGGAGCGGGCTGTTTGGGCAGCCGCTGTCTGCTGTGCTCTGCTCCATCACTGACTTCGGTATTTGTTCCATTTGTTTCTCAGGTGCAAACAAGTGAAACTTCATGTGAGATTTAACAAGAAAATGGCTTTGAGGGGTGGAAAACTGTTTGGGGTGTTCCCATAGGAACACAGCTCTGCAAGTAGCAACAGAAATGAGAGGTTTGTTACTTTAAAATGTTACTGCCTTCTTGTCTGCTCAGGTGGAAGGGCCAAGAGCTGAAGTGTGGCTGCAGTGGGAGAACAAAGTGCAGAGGTCAGCGTGACAGACTGGGCTGAGGGAGGAGACAGGTACAGATCAGTGCAGGCTTCTGCAGAAACAGTTGAGAGGCCTCTTCAGAAACAAAGGAAAGAAAAGCAGCCTTTGCAGGGCAGAGAATGGAAGCTTTTCACTGATCATCTCTTGTGCCTGTAAGAACGCCCCAGGCAGGTGTTGCATGCAGCTGGCTGTCAATGCAGGCGCAGCAGCTCCCAAATGAAGCAGAAAGTCACAGAACCACAAAACATCTGTCCTGCTTGCAGTGTTCCGTACCCACACTGATGGCGTGGAACTTCCAGTCACTGTGAGCAAAGTTGTCTCTGTGGTTTGCACTCAGGTTTGTAAAGAAGTCCCACAAAGAAGAGCTCCGTGTGCAGCTCGAGGCCTTGCAAAGGCACGGTGAGGGATGTGCAGGACTGAGTGAGCTGAGGATGTTCCCAAAACAACTGCAGCCTGCAGGAGGGGCAGACCTGCACCGCCAGTCCCAAACAGGACTCTTTGTATCTTTGGCAGCTTTAACAAGTAATAATAAATTGAAGTCTTTCCTGACAGTTTTTGATGACAGCCTAGACTGTAGCTTTGCTTTTGCTGGACTTAAAATGACTGCTCAGTAGAATCCTTGTTACCTGCCCTTTAGCCACACCCTTCCTTCATATGCAATAGAAAGAAAAGTGAAGGTGTTTTTTCTTGCAGTTCTGAAGGCCGGTCTGTGGAGATACTGCAAAAATAATCCAGCTTTTATAAACCTTCCCTTAGGTGCTGCTGCTAGGAGAGCTTTCGTTGGGTGTTCATAGGAGGCGGGTATCCTGGAGGGCATTGTGTACATTAGCAAGTTGCACATGAAGCGTAGAGCTCATGGATAACACTATCATCTGGTGTCCTCCCACAGCACCAGCCACTAGGAAACTGTATTGATACATGGTAGTAGAAAGCAAGTTATTACTTACTGATTGTCCTTGCTGTTCTTTTAAGATACGTTTACTGTTAGTTTTTCTAAGAGCCAGCAGAGGCTGCTTTGGTAGTGCTCTCCTTGTGAGCTCTGGCACCGCTGTCTGCACTATCTGAGCCCCTCTGCTACCAGTTCTGAAACGTCTCAGATCCCAAACGTGCTGAGAAGTGAAAGAGAAAACAGTTTTGCTCTTTTCACGTGGCTGTTCCCATCTTACAGCAGCGTTCTGTGTGTGAGTGGTGGGGTCACTGTGCGCTGCAGTTGTGGAGTGTGGATGCACATGAACAGCAGTTGTGTGTGCAGGCCGGGCACCCCGTTCTGCTTCCTGTCAAGTAGCTGTAGGGCCCAAAGAGTTACGTTAATACTACGTATGTAATGCTGGGAGGGAGTGATGTATCATAATGTAATTCTCCAAAGCTACAGGATTGTAATAGCTTGGTGATGGTATTCCATGTTACTTTTTTTCTGCTGAAATGCTGTTAGTGGGATAAAGTTGGAAATTCACTTTACAAATTGCTAGACTTTATTCTCACCAATAAACCATGAAGGGTTTCTAGTTGCTGAACTTGTGAACTTGCGATTCTTCTTAGAACCTTGGCTTAGCAGTCAGTACATTTACATGGTGACGTGGGTACAAAAAGGCTCTGTGATGTCTCATGGTGTTTGATGTTGCACTCGCCAAATACGAGAAGCTCTCTCTGTGTCATCCCTCTTAAAAAAAAAAGTATTACTTTCATCCCTGGGTTGGGACGCCTCCTTCGTTCAGGGTGCAGCAGTGACCTGCGGAATCCTGAGGTCGTCACGCTGTCCTTGCTTTGCTTTGCATTCTGTCCCATCATCTCATATCTCGCATCCTGTTTTCTATCTAGAACAGCTGAGGAAAAGCACAACCAAAGAGCCCTCTGTTTGGAATGGACAAGCACATAGGAGCAGCCCTCTGGACCTCATGTGTGCTGTGCAGCAGTACCACACAGCAGCACCGAAGCAGCTCAGGGTCGCTTTTCAGTTCTGTTTGCAAATGGGTCAGCAGCCATTACTGAAATCCTCAAGTGAGCAGGTTGAGAAAGGAGAGGTGGTGCGTGAGTTGCAGTGTGCACACCTGTGTTTGCAGGGGTTTTTTGTGTGTTGTTGTTGTTGTTATTATTTAGAAACAGATATGAAAATGAAGGTGACTGTGTAGGACTGGGATGAGTTACATGCCGTGTGTGGATGTTACTCTTCTCTGTAACTGGGTATATTTCTACAAGTCTGGTTTACTGTTGAGGAAATACATAAATCAATGTGTGGGCATCTCAGAAAGAAAAGCGACTGCTGAGCGAGGCTCCCTGCACCTGCAGGCTGGAACCTGGCTCCTCTGCAGGCTCGCTCCGTTAAGAGCTGACAGTGGGCCGCAGTGCTGTAAGCCATCGGAGGCAGTTAGACAAACAGAGGCTTTGCAGTGCAAGCAGAGCAGCGCAGATCCTTTACCAACATCCACCAGCGATTTCTGTGTTACCCCAACTGCCTCGTGTGCTCTGAGCCACGTCGCTGATGGGTGTCAGTGCTGAAGGGACACGGCATTGTTCTGCTGCCTCCTGTTTGGATGAGCTTCCGAGGACAAAGTAGTTGTGTTTCTGCTACTCAGATCTGCTTAACTGTAGAATTTGTGTTATCAATGGATTGATTTTTAGATTGTTTTTTTACTGGATAAATGTAGGCTGTTCTTTGAAACAACACGAGGGGAGCTGTTCAGAAGCCTCTTGCATGAAACGTTCTGATAGGCAGTTCTGCTTCCATATACCCATCACTGGCTCCGCTGTTCCCATGGCTTCATTTCCTTTTACAGAACTGCCTGCACGATTTTACTCTGAAGAGTAAAAGTTTGAGAACTGTCCTACACTCCCTCAGAGATGTTTTCCTTCCAGTCCAGGCCCAGGTTGGCCCTGAAGCATCTGCATGAATCTCTCGAGTCTGTGAGTAAAGAAACAAGGCTGCGTTTCCCTGAAGCAGATTTGAACCTTGGATCTTTCTCCTATAATCTGTCATTGGAGAAAGGCCTTTTCCAGATGGCAAAGCAAAAGAAGATAAGAAAACAAATGAATTAAGGAGAGTTAATTGAAGCTGCATATTACAAGTTGACATTCTACATCTGGCATTTCTGTTTATATTTCTCCATCGGTACATTTCATTCTCATTTAATAAGTTCCTAATTCTGTGGCTTTTTTTCAAGCTTTTGAAGTGCCTGCGAGGAGCTGAGCAGCCTGCAGGAAGTGCTGTCCCCAGTTCTGCCATACCTTATTTCTTTTAATCATTTTTTTTTCTTTAGTGGAGGAACTCGCAAGACCAGAAGAGCCTTCTGAACTCCCTCGTGTTTGGGTTGGCACAACTCCCACATGTAATTATCCATACACAACTACTTTTAGAAGGACTTTATTAAGGCTGTACAGAGTCAGGAGCTGGGAGATGACAGAGCTGAGCTGTGAGTTCGGCTGCTTGGAGGGGGTGGGAGGTGGCTCTGCTGACCACTGCAGCGCTGGGCTGCGGCTGGCCAGAGGGTGTCTGCAGCAACAGCGCTGCCTGGCACTGCATCAGCTTAAGTCCTCTTAAGGTCTTTATAATTTGGTTTTTGAAAGGTCACCTGAATCAGTGTGGCACAGCACGGAACCCACCCGTACATCAGGACTGCTGTGGGGCTGCAGGTGGAGGAGCAGCTGCTGTGCGTTTCACTGCCGCGCTGATCAGTTTGCTCCTGATCTGTGGGTGCACACAGCCATCCTTCTGTCCCCTGCTGCCTCAGTGCAGTGTGTTCATAGTCAGTACGAGGCCTTTAGGCCAGTGCGGATCGGTTATCAGATGAAGCGCTGACTCAGTGCTAATGATTTATCTAGAAGTGTTTTAAAACTCTGTGTGTTGTTTCAGTTTTGGGGGGCAAATTAGAAAGCATCGTGAGGCATTTTGAACACGGCCGTGAGGATGGCTCACTGGAAAAGGCTCGTTCCTGCTGATGGGACTGTTGACCAGATCCAGCCAAGGCTGAGCTGGCAGCTGTGCGTCGGTGTGCTGCTCCAGGAGCAGAACAGCACAGAGGCCGTGGGGCTGAGCCACGGTGTGGCTGCGGTGTGGGACTGATCTCAGATGCAACGCAGGAAGCTACGAGGTGTATGCAGAATGCTGACATGTGCTGCGTTTTTTCTGGTTTTGGAGATGGTACTTTTCGTCATTGTAACTGTATTAGGAGTTCAGGGGAAGGCTTTGGAGACGTGTGGCTGTGTCACCGACTTCCAGCTGCTACAGACAGCCCTCAGTTTGCTTTTTCTTCGCAGCTACAGCAAGGCGGCACGTGTGTACGTCAGAGCTGGACAGAGCTCAGTAGTCAGATCTGATGCTTGTTACATCCTTGATTTTAATACAGTGTTAGGCATGGAGGTATTTGCTTTTGTCGTGGTTGTGCTGGCTGAGGAGAAAGCAATCAGAGCACCAGGAGTTGGTGCTCCCTGGGGGATCCCCTGCATTCAGCCGTAGGCCTGCAAGCTGCCAGGGAACCTGCGTGGTGCTTCCAAAAGGCACAGCTCAGCAAATTCAGCATTAAATCTGCTGGTGAAGAAGAAATTAGATGGCAAGCAGAATAAGAACTGGCAGTTTTCTATGAGAAAGGTAGGAAATGGCCCAACCTCAACAGTTTGGCAATTTAGGAAGAGAACAACTTTGGCAAAAAGCCCATCCTATTTCAGCGATGAATGAGGGGAAAAACAGATGTAATATAAAACAAGAAATAGGGAAACTGACAGCAATCAACACAAAGGGTAAGAGTTATGAAGTGCAGAAAATTAATAAGGAAAGCAATAGCCAAAGGAAGAGAAAAATGTATGGGCTGGAGTGCTTGGGGGGGAAGCTGAGGTACCGAGGAAATCTTGGCAGCAGGTAAGGGTTGTTCCTGGATGCAGGTGGTGAAACTGCTAGAGACGAGCTAGGAGAACTGGGGAGGTGATGTCACTGATTAGCAGTGCTTAACATGCAAAGATAACATCTTCAAATTCAATCTAAAACACTTCTGTCAGTACTTCTGAGGGAGATGTCTGAGGCCATCTCTGCTGATGAGGGTGGCATACAAGATGGGGTGACTGGGTACGGTGCTTGCTTGGCTGGACAGCCCTGGGAAGGGGATGAAAAAGGAGATGACCACTAATGGAGGAGCACCATGTAAGTCACTTATTTCATCCTGTCTTTATTTCTCTTTTTTCTTTGGGATCACTGTGGGTTGAGTGTAGCTGGACCCCAGCAAAGCCTGGTTTGATTATCTGTGATAATCACACGTTTCAGAAGTGGTCCTTGAAAGAGAGCCGCAATGAAATGGGGATGCTCACAGAAGACTTCTGCAGGGATCTGATACAATTTGGTGCTTCCAGATCACTGGTGAAAACACACATAAGATCACTACCAAGAAAAGGTAACATGATGAACATCTCCATGCCCGGAGTCAGAGTAAGAGCTCCACCTGTGCTCCCAGTGCAGTCCCAGGGGGAAGAACTGACAAAGGAGGTCATGTTGTTTTGAATGATCCCTGGCAGTGACTGTACTTCTGTTTGTCTCAGCTACGAGAGATGGGAATTTTTGATGCAATTTGGATATTTGCATGTTGAGAGAGAAGCTGGATAATTGGGATAGATGCAAAAAGAGATTCAAACTTAGTAAATTACTGGTGGATGTGAAATGCCATAGAGGGAGAGAGAAAACTGGTTGGCTGAGCTTATCTGAGAATGTCTTGATGACAGCACACGAGTACCTTCACACACAGAGGTACCAAACACCACGCTCCCTTTGATCTTACAATGAGCAAAACGAGACTCACTGACTGGCAGTCAAAGCCAGGCAAATTCAGATTGGAAAAAAGGCACAAATTCTTGAGAGAATAACTGTATAATTTAGAAATGTTTCTCCCAAAACTGTGGAAAGAACAATAAAAGTCGCAATATTTATGCAAACGGCATTTTCATGGCTTTTTTTCCTTTCCAAAGCGTGAAGGGGAGCAGCAGAGGACGAGGATGCTCTGAGGCTGTCCTGGGGAAGCTGTCAGCACACCCAGCCGCTGTGCAGGGCTGTGCTCACTGCTGCAGAGCTGAGCAGTGCTGAGCACTGCGGCTGCTATGGGGGAGCTGGGGGCTTCCTCCAGTTTTGAGTATCATAACCTACATCCCATTAACTAGTGATGGCAAACAGCTCTGCTATGGAAAAAATTGCATGCAGCTCCAATGAGAGGCAGTGCTGCTATGCTGGGCTTGCTCTCATTCATACGTTGCACCTTCCCAGGGTGTCCCAAGCTGACAAAAGCCCTGTTCCTCGTGGAGCACTTCAGTTCTTCAAATGTTTGCCCGCACATCTCCATGCAGTAGCAGGCAACAAAGCAAAACAAGCCTTGGCAGCTCGGGAGGCGCTGTGCCTGCTGAGCCAAACCCTGGAGGAGTCTCCACTGACCGCGGATGGAACTGAAGGCAGCCGAGCCGAGGTTGGCCGCTGTGCGTATCAGAGGGTACCTACGTGGGCCTGGAACATGCGAACATGCTGACAACATTTATGTCACAATTGTATGCATTTAATAAGCATCTCATCTGAATTATTAACGTACAGTTCCCCCAAAAAAGTATTTTGATGGTATAAAACCCATAAATTATTTAAGTACAAGCTGCAAGTTTGTAAAAACAGCATTAGGAAGGTAGCTATTGCATAGATGGTTTACCAGAAATATCCTTTGTAAGATATATAGGCTTATTTGGAGGGGATTTAGCTACTGGGAAGAGGTCTTCCCCAGGTAAGTTATATGCTTCTTGGCTGCAGCAAAGGGAATGTAATTTCTGACTTTGCCCTTACCAGCAGAGCTCTGGGCAGGCTGACTGGGCTGCTCAGAGTCGTCTCCTCAGCGCGTCGTTCACTGCAGGCAGATTTATAAACCATCTTCACATGAGCGGGGCTGGCAGTGACAGCCCGACTGATACAAGCTGGATTAACAGCCAGTGCACTGAGGAGACAGTGAAAATACATGGCCTGAGAAGACCTGAGTGATCTTCTGCTTTGCTCACTGCCTGTGAGTGGGAGCTGCGATTGGCAGTGCCAAAATAGTGCAGCAAGGATGCGGTGTCTGCGGCTACAGAATGCTGCACGTTGGCACCGCTTTGCACAGGAGCCTTCTCTGTTCACTGCATCTTTTCTTATGACCAGAGTCAGGCGTAGCAGTCTGTCAGGTGATGCTCTGGGGTTGCTGCTCTGCATCTCCACATGTATGTACATGTGAAAACTGCAGAAAACATCTATAAACTGAGAGGCATGATTAGCTGTGTCCTTAGTGGGAGCACTTGCTGACACTGTATCTGGTGCTGAAGGACACCGCAGATCAAATTTGCACGAACAGCAATAAGGATATGGTGGAGGGAGCTTAACCTCAAAAAAAGCTCAGCAGCTGACACTCTGGATGTTTGAATTACATCTGAACTAAGCCCTTGATTAAATCTTAGCAGTGCCAAAAGCTCAAAGCGTCAGTTGCAATTGATGTTGCTCTTTTTCCCCTCATACCGCTGAAGTACGTATTGCAATGTGCAGTGCATCCATGTCACTACGTCACATTGGTATGCAAAGACGAGGGGAGATGAGGCAATAAAGCCATTGGACAGGCAGTACGTGGTCAGGCACATCATCTTGGCTTCATTCACTGTTCTTTGTTTTTTTGCCGCCTTTTTTCCTTTTAAAGTGTTCCCAAGTCTATGTTAGACTGGTTCCAGATGTGCTCAGTTGGAAGTTACAAAAAACATGTTAGCACCGAGACTATCTGGGTTCCGTGCTGTACCTGAATAGAGAGCTAGTCCCATCTTAACAGCTGCAGTGCTACCAACAGTAAGAGGGCCACAGGAAAAGGTTTTAGTTCTTGGCTGCCATTAGCACCCTCTTTCCCCACATACTTCAGACTATAGTAGTTAGGGAACTCCTCTGACGCACCCGCGCACTGAACCAGGGGTGCCTGGTAGGACGTGGGCCGTTTGTCGGGGCGGTCAGGGCTGGATCCATCCGTGGGCCTCTCACCAATGTACAGCAGGCTGCGCTCCTTGGGGTCGTGCTCTGTTCTGAAGAGCTCATACTCCGTGTGGGGCAGCCTGATGCCCAAAGCCAAGCAGCCGTTGGTTGGCGTTATATCCTGCTCCACGCCGGCGCTCCAGGAGCTTGCCAGCCCGCAGCTCCCCGGTTCGGAGGAGTTCAGCATCATCACCGTCACCTGATCCATGGGTGTCACCCGTGCTTGTGTGACTTTGAAAGCCAGCTCCATGCCCCCTCTCACCTTGGAGGAGGGGACGCCCTGGGTGTAACGCCCAGATGCGTAAATGGTGAAAGTGGGCTGCTTGCAGAGCGGGTCGGAGTAGTGGTAGTAGTAGCCCTGCCAGGTGTGGTTGCTGCCATGGAAGATGAAGTACCGAGTGAGAAAGAGCACGGCAGGGCGCACCTCGCAGCGGGTGCTCACCCAGCTGCCGCTCAGCTGCACCGGCAGCTCGGCCCGGGCAGGCAGGATGGGCGGGTGGTGCTCGTCGGCTCTGTAGATTGCCCCGCAGGCCGGGCAGGGATGCACGTGGTGCTGCGGGAGACAGAAAATATTCATGTCAACCAATATGCCCAAAAAATCCCTTTTCACAATATTTAAAAATCCCACGCTCCCCACTCCCACACCAGTACGTTCAACTGCAACAAACTCAATCCAAGACATCCCAGTAGGTTAAGTGCAATGAGGAGCTCTGTGCCTTCTGAGCTGAGGCTTCACGCGCAACAGTGCAGCTGGAGAAGGCCAAGAGCTGCTGCAGAGCACAGCCCTGCACCTCTGCCATCCTTTGTCAAACACCAGAGGGTTTGGGGCGGCCTGGAACACCTTCTGGCACTCTGCATCACAACTGCTTTACTTTTCATTAAGCAGGGTTGGAATGTTGTATCATTTTCCAGAACACGAGCTAATCTTTGCTGAACCGCTGTATGCAGCAAGGTTAAATAACTCAGTAGTTAACTGGAGAGCGGGTAATTTACATGCGAGTTGATTGGAGCCTACTGTAATTTAGTCATTTTCAGCTTGTTTTACTGCTACTGTCACATTAATGAGTGCTGACAGTACACAGTACATTATGGCTAAATAATCCCAGAAGTTGGCAAATGTATGTGCTCTCCTTAGACAGGAAATTCTTTGATAATGAAAGGTAATTTGGGGAGAATGGGTTTCTTTAAAAGAGGTATAAATTTAAGGGAAAAAGAGTGATATTTTCATCAAGAGGGTTAAAAAATAATTCCTAGCATAGCTGTGCTGCTCTCACTAGCACAGGCGAAGGAATATGAGTCCGGTGACAAAAAGAGGCGGAAAAAAAGGCCGTGCCCAATGCACTGATAGCTGTGGACACAAAGCCAACTGTCGGACTCCCTCAGCCTTCTCAGTGCCGTGTGAAGAATTCCTAATGTATGGCAGCTTCTAATGATCGCCAAGTGGTGACATCATGCGCGGGTGCATTGGAGAGCTGTGAGCTGATTAATTACAGTGCTACACTCAGAGAGTGGATTTCAGTATCTTTAAGTTTGGGTTTAAATTAACTTTTAGAAGTGTTTATGTTTACCATCTGGTTTTGCTCATATATATGGGTTTGGCCCAAGATAACACAGTTTTAACCAATTTGGGAAGGTTACTTTGGAGGAGGAGGGGGTGCTGCTCTGTGGTTTTCTTTTTCCAAGCTCAGCTGCTGTCATCTGGGCCATGGGGAAATGCTGCCCCCCACTATCTGCACCCAAGAGAATTTTGTTGTTGTTAACTCAGTTCCATCTGGCAAAATGCAGTGAGGTTTCCCCCTCATCTCACCGAGATCCATTTCTGAATGGATCAGCCATGATTCAGATAAAAATGTGCTTTCCTGGAGATAAAGCAACCTGCTGCAACATAGGAAACGAAACAAGAAGCAAGCAGGGCTCCTGTTCAGCTCTATTTCTGTCACAGAGAACGCTTGGTTTCAGTGTAATAGCATTTCTCAGAGCAACTTCCTCCTCTAATGGCATTACACAGAGCAGTTAGAATTTAATGGCGGACACTGGCTTTCTTGCTCCTCTCTGAAACTGAAGGACATAACAGAGAGGGATGGGAGGCAAACAGCAGAGCGGGCAGCAACGTGCAGCCCAAAGCCTTCACTGCCTGTGGGGCAGGAAACTGGGAAATTGCATTTCCGAGGAGAATACAGAGCCAAAGAAAAGCCATTAACTGCAGCACCATGCCAAGGCAGCCTTACTTCTTGTGCTTGCTGAGCGCTCACCCATCCCACTCCAGCAATCAGGAAGGGATGGAGGAACCCGCATCTCCTCCTGGGGTCTGTGGGGCTCAGCGTGCAGGCAGTTGGTATTTTAACAGCACAAAACTAAGGAGTGCTTTGCGAAGTCCATGAGCTGGGCACCCGCACTTACCACGGCACTCTGCAGCGGACGCTGGTAGCCTGTCGGGCGGTAGTGCAGCCGCTCCAGCCAGTCCGTATGGATGTCTCCCAGGTACAGCTCTTCCACCAGGCTGCTGCCACTCTGCTGCAGCCCTGGCAGGGGCTGGTGGTGCCTCTCCACCCGCACCAGGCTCAGCTCGTGCATGGCGAAGCCCAGGGCCGCAGTGCAGTCACGCTCGGTTTTGGCGCTCAGCAGTTCGTAGAGGGCTCCGGGGGCCCAGGCACGGCCCGGGGGCAGGAACCCACTGCAGCCCTCACCCGAGCTTTGGTTGATGCGGGAGGCCACCTCCCGCATGGCCTTCTGGCTGTGGAAAACGATCCCGACCTTGTGCAGGTGGTAGTCGGCCTCGGTGGCTCCGCGGGTGATCCAGGAGGCCTGGCGCAGCCGCAGCTTGCCCTTGATAACCAGCGAGTAGGAGGGCTCACGGCAGGAAGGGTCCCAGTAGTAGAACTGGAAGGCCTTGAAGAGGCGGTTGGCATAAAAAAGGTAGGAGCGGGTGAGGAACTCCGGCCCCGGCCGCACCTCACACCTGGGGACACAGGATCAGTGCTGAGCCAGCAGGTATGGCAATGGGCGCCTTGTGGGGAGCGGGGCTGGGGCAGGGGGAAGTGTGGGACACAGGGGGAGAGAGGCAGTACAGGCGGGCACGGCGCCATGGGCAGATTTCAAGATCTTCTTTAAGAGCCATTACCAAAATGCAACAGTGCCGGTGCGATCACTGGGTGTGACATGATGCTTTGCACCCCCCGGGAAAAGAGGATGGAGGGGCTCTAAAGTCCGCTCTGCCCTGCGCAGGGCTGCGGCCCATGGAGGAGGGAGGCTGGAGAGTCGGGTTGGGGTGGGTAAGGGTTCCCGCTGCCCGCGGGGCCTTACCCGGTGGAGACCCACTGGCCCTCCAGGCGGGGAGGGAGCCGCGCCGCGATCCTGGCGCCGTCCTGCAGGTGGCGGAGCTGCTGCCGGCACCGCGGCTCCCAGCGCAGCGAGCTCTCCGCGGCCGCGTACACTGCGCGGGGCGGGGGAGAGAAGGTGGGGAGACGGTCAGTACCGCGCGGCTGCGCCCGCGCACGCACGCACGCACGCACGCACGCACCGCGGGGCCCCGCGATTGTCGGCTCCCAGCTCCAGTACCTGAAGCCATCGCTCGGACCTTCGGCGCAGCGGCCCTCCTTTGTTCCCGCTCTCTCCGAAGCCATTGCGGCAGCAGTAACTGAAGCGGGAATTACGGCATGGGAACGGCGGCCCGCCTGTCGCCCGCCATAAGGACAGCACTTCTGTCACTTACCTCATTTCCCATAACAACGGATGTTATTGGCTATGGGAATGTGCGAGCACGCCGTTAAATGCTGAAGACCTTTGCCTGCACGCACATAAATATATATGCATATTCCTATGTGTTATTCACTCATAGGCAAACTCCTGCTGCCCTCCTGGTGAGTTTGCTTCGGGAAGGAAGGCGGGATTTGCCTCTCTGCAGCAACCTGAAACGAGGGCCCAGCGAAGCTCCCACATCCCCGCCGCTGTTCCTGCCCCACACGTGCCCGTCCCGCAGCCCGGCCGGGGCGTGGAACTTCAAACTGAGTCTGATGCACAAATTCGGAGTCACTTCTCTACAGAGCGAAGGTTTCACGCATCGCAGGAACAGCGCCTTCAAAATGTGTGCAGATGTTAACACACAGACCCTGGAACGACCACAGGGAATAACCACACGGCACACAAAGCCCAGCTGAGCAGGGGAGCAGTAACAGAAGCAGCCGACCTACCCAAAGGCACTGAAAGCGCTGCGGATGTTCTGTTACCTCACCACGCGCTGCAGCGCAGGAACTGGCTGGAAAGACACGTTATTGGTGCTGAGGGGTCTTTCTGGAGCAGGCTCGCAATTGTTCTGTTTTAATCATCTGTAAAGGGCCTGACAAGGCGAGCAGGGATAGCCTGCTCCTTCTCAATTGCTTGCATTGCATTGTGCTTCCTAAAAATCAGTTCCTGCGAGCCCTCACATGCAAACGAGACAAAACTGAATGACAAAGCCCTGGCTGCTGGTTAAGATTGCAGCCTGGTACCTCCATGGGTACCCATCACATGGCACCGTTTGGTTCTGTGCTCTCACCCACTGCTGCCAGAGCTCTGCCCTGAGGAGCCCCACTCCCGCTGCTTTCTCACTCAGCTGCAGAATACGCCGAGCTCCAGCTGCCCGCCCTAGCACCAGCCCTAACTACTGGCAAAGCTTTTGGAGATCCTTCAGTTAAAGGACAGTCCAGATTGAGTTACACTTAAAACACATATGAAATAATTATCTTAGAGAAAACTGTAAACTACACAAGTAGCTGTATTTGGGTTAGAGGTAACAGATCATAGGGCCAGATTTGCTCTTGCTTACAACCACAGAAGGGCTCTGGAGGTGTTGGTGCAGTCTATAGTTATACCGAAATAGGAGCAGTGAATACAGCCCCGTGCTAACTGCTGTGTGTGTGTTTATTGCGGCAGAAGCCTCAGTGTTTGACTGAACCCTTATTGCTGCTTTTGGCAGAGACACTAAAAATCTGCATTACACAGAGCACAGACACTGTGGCAACATGATCACAAGATTTTGACACATTCAATAGGAAAGGGAATTTCTATAATCAGGATCAAACTCCATGGGGAAAAAAAAAGGAAAAAAAAAGAGTGAGAGAGAAAAAGTAAAAATAAAACACCTCCAGAATGTAAATATTTGACATGATGGGAATTCCTTGGGATTTTATCTTACTTAACTGTACACAAGACTCCAAGCTGAATGCATCCTCAAACCAAAAGCTACTGGATTGTACCCAAATTTTGTGGCTGCTTTTCTCTCTCAAATACTCCAGCCCAGCCCCACCAGATCCAAACAGCGTTTCAACTTGGAAAAGTTCAGTTCCAGACCTAAAATCTGTAGTTAGGGCACATTTTGATTCCAAGAGCAGCATACAGTGGCTGTCACTCATGTGTCACTCTGTTACTCAGCCCCTGGGGACGCACGTCAGAGCAGCTCCTCTCTCCATCTTAAGGGAGACACAAGCTGACTGCTTTATAGAGTTCTTGGGCAAGGGGGGAGGAATTAATGACAATTCATCTTCAAGACAAAAATACTCATTCATAGGAAAATCTAAAAAAAAATCCCCAACTGTGATCTCTTCCACTCTCGTTATCCTGTCTGTCTGTATTGATTAACCACAAGCGTTTCCAGAGAGCTCCTCAGCGCAGCAGCTAGACAAAACAGGATCTTTTTCCAGCTTTCTGGTGCGTGCTGCATCCAAAGCACTGGCCCAAGGTCTCCAGGCAAGAGGGCTGCACAAGTGCTCAGGCAATTAGGAACGCCAGGCTGATCCCTGGAACCAGCAGAAACTGGACCAAGTCTTGAGACAACTGCAGTAGCAAATACTAATCAACTATTATTCCATACACTCATTTGTATAAGCAAATTTTAGAAAAATCAGACCCACGGCATCAAATGATAGAAAGGCAGAACTGGAAATTCCTACGCAAAGTAAATTCTTGGTAAAATTAGGACGAAAGATTCCTAGGCAATGGCCAAGCCTGAAATGAGAACCTGCCCCAGGAGCTGTGCTCCAGGAGTGCTCTATGCTGCAGATTCAGATCCATTTCTCCATTCTGAAGGAAAAAAATACCATCCAGGAGAGAAATGCTGCAATATGCTCTGTTGGAAACAAACCTTGTTTGTGTTTCTCCATGCAGATTGACTTTGGAAAAAAGCAAAGTTGAGTCACACATCTGTTCCTTTATAAATGGAGGAGAAAATGCATACATTAGAGTTTGCACCAAATTAGTTACTGAAGATGAACTCTTCTCCAGAGCTAGATTGCTTAATCTGTTATGTTATTGCCTCCTATGGCCAGAATTTATTATTTCCAGTTATAAATCTAATGTTTCAGTTAGTCACCCATTCACAGGGATAAGATCAGTGCCTGAAGTCATGGAGCATTACACATTTCTTCATTTAGAGATGACCTAAAACCTTTGATATTTTCTGAGGAATGTTCGGACTGGAATGAAATGAGTGATAAGAAACTTATCAATATATTCCGCTTAAGTAAATTATGCTTATCCACACAGGCTTCATTAACAGAGCAAAACAGTGTTCCTTAGCATTCTTCTCCCCTGAGAGCATGCAGAATGGATATGGGGATAGCCACTAAAGGAATAAGCATTCTTTCAAAAGCAAAGATGTCTGTATTGAGCAAATCAATTTCTTTTGCATTTGTGTGGAGATTAAGTCAGTGGTGCTTTTTATTCCCTCAGAATAAGGCATTCCCATGAGAACAACTCTGTGGGAAGAGATATATTTTATTTTATGATATTATAAAGTTATAAAAGTTAAATATAACCCACTGGGGTGGAACAGTGTATCACTGCACAACTTTGCATTTTGCGTACATTCAATCTGAACCCAGTTTTGGACAGGACTTAAGCACATGCTTAAGTCTAATTGGTTTCAGTGAAACTTAAGCATGAGCTCCAAATTAAGCCAGTTCATGAGCATTTTTCCTGATTAGTAATGCCTCCCTGAATTGAAGCCAGAATGTGGTCAAGTGGTTGAGGGACGATGCCAGTGCTTTCACTGGAGTTCTGTTTGGCTTCTGGAAAAGTATTTCTATTATTCATCCCTTATTTTTCAGTAAACTGGGCATATACAGAGCTGTTTCACTAGACTGATGCTCAGCCTGTGCTACTTGCAAAAGCTCTGAATTCACTAGATGTTTCTTTGTATCCTTTGAAGAGCGGCACAATAAACGTGTTGGATATGTTAGCTATGGCTGCAGAGCATCCCCTTGTGCAGTACAGAGCGTGACCACATACGACATTCTGCAGATCCTTAGAGGGAACTCAGCACACTCAGAAGTCCCAAGCAGCTCAGGGTTTTGGAGAACTTTTTGAAACATAAATTCACCACGTAACTTTAAGAGTACTGGAAAACAAGTTCAGACACTGTGTTGTATGGCTTTAGCCTGTCTTCTGTGGCTGTGATCATTGCCTGATTTGTCTCACGTCCACAATTAAAATAGTGGAGCACTTGTGGTGAGCTGTCTAGAGGTTTTTAAGGCACTAGAGAAGTAAATATTTTGCTCTTGGAATCATGGAACCATTTATTTCTCCTGTAAGTGTCAAGTCCAGGCGCAGATGACAAGACAGATGGAATTTGTAGGAGGGAAAGGGAGAAGGGAGAAGATATTCTCTCCTGCACGTCAAAGATCTTCTTCAGTATAAACTACATTTAAATAAAAAGGCTCTTAAAACTGCTCTCTCTGGCTGTTTACGCTGAAGAAAACCAGACCTGACACTGTAAATAGGATTGCAGGGCTCGATCCTGCTTTCATTGGAGTCATAAATAGGAAAGATCCCATGACTGTATCAACACAGCGTCAGGACCTTATTCAGAAAGTGCCCTTCCCCATTAACTGGCATGAATACTCCACTGAAAGAATAAAGGAATGCAAAGGAGAAATGGGGTATGACACGTTCACTCCCCAGATGGAACGAACAAAGCAAGGCACACCGCAGCTGGCACAGAGGACTACGGCAGCATGAGAAATAAAAGCTCTGGCAGCAGATGTGAGCACACATTCCCAAGAGGTCTCCTACAGTTAATGTCCATCACGATGCCACGCTTTTCAGTTCCAGCAGAGCCCTTCCCGCAATGCGCTCACTGCCCTGACAGGCACAGGCCCCACCGCCCCATGCCACTTCTCCCTCCTTCCTCCCACTGCTCAGATGGCATCGGGCACCCTCAGGAAGAGCAGACTCATGCTCTCGCTCCCCTAGACCAGCCAGTGTCAAAAGACTTAGTCAAAAACAGCTGAGCAGCACCACATGGCCCCCGTGGGCAGCAGCGGCCTGCACGCAGCCAGGAGCCTGCCTGCCACCAGCGCTGTGCCAGCCCTGTGCCACAGGAACTGACAGCCAGAGCACGAGGGGTAATGAGCAGAGGTGTGAACTAATGGGATAACTGCTACCTGCCTTCTTTTTTGACTTTGGTAAGTCACCAAAAAAGCACGTTAGTTCAGGCAGCATGAACACATTGCGATGTGCTAAACCCTGAGCAGTACTGCCACAGGCGTCTGGCACAGAGAAATGTAGAAGGAAAAGGCTAAAGACACTGAAGGATGAAAGGAAACGCTTGAACTTTTTCTTCCTTGAACATTGATGAGAACTTCAATTTGGTTTTGGTGACACGGGTGAGATCCCAGTGAGACACCTGGACGGTGAAAGATGGGTGAGAGCAGCTGGAGGAACAAAAGCAAACCAGCTCAGCCCCATGCTGAACAATACCCCAGGGGTAAAACCATGACTCAGTTGAATTCTAACCAGAATTCATGTTCTAACCAAATGGGAAATAGGACATCTATCTTCCTTAAGTTAGACGAGATGGAAACTAATTAGAGAATACAATGCATGGTTTTGAAAGTAATGGCATACCATCATTTTGAATCTGTGGCAGAGTTTTGTCAGTACCCTCCAACCCCTGCACAGACACTTTACCAGTGGCTATTGTGGCTGCTTTTAATAGTGATGGCTAAGCATATTTTCTCCCAGAGTGCTTTGAATAGTGGAACTGGTAATCAGGCAATGGCTTGGCTACAAAATGCCAACCTCACTTTAAACATCTAAATCACTCACATGGACCATAAGCACAGAGAGGACCACCCACCACATAATATTAACATAAATATAGCATTCCCCCCAAGCAAAATGAGCAACTGGAACTGGCGGGAGCTGAGAGTAGAACAACAGAAAATGATTAGGGGGTGGGAGAGATTGAGTTACTAAGCAAGAATTAAAAGAGCAGAGCACATGCAGCCTGGCTGAGTGACAACTGGGGAGAGAGATGGACATGATAACAGCCTATAAATATTCACAAAGCATAAACACCAAGGAAGGGAAGGAATTCCTTACAACGAATAAAGAGGTTCTGTTGGGAGTGAATGAAGAGTGAAAAAAATGCACTTTGTATATCAGTGTGAACTTCTTGAGGCACAATCTAGTAGGCAGCACAAGTCCACTTGCTTGGCAGGATTTTGAGGGATTGAACAAAGCTTTAGTACAGCAGGGGATAACCCACTCTTGGCAGGGAGCTGGTGGGATGCTGAGAGTGGCCTTTCAGTCCCCCACTGCCATGGAGCGCTCCCGGCCCCCAGCTCCCACGGGAGACAGCTGCTCTCCTGTGTAAGCTCATTGTTTGCCCTCCTCCTCATCAGGATCGCCTCCGTGGGTTCAGAAATTCATGCCAGAGGCACCAAGGCACTTAGGCGCATAGAGATATAAACAACTGCAATAGGTTCGAACTGCTGGACACAGCTGGGAATCCCAGTATGTCCCTGCAACTCACTGCTGGAAACCTAAGTCCAGGAAATTAGATCATAAACCCTCTGAAGCAAGAGCGATCCTTTTGTTCTCTCCTTATTTAGCACCTAACACAATAGGAGTCTTGGCACTGCTGCAAGGATACTGTTTATAGTAATAAAAACAGGATCTAATGGGATCTAATAGTCTGGGGCTACTTGGCCCACACAAAGCCAAGGATGAGGAGGGCATTCAAAAGCACTCGTAACAGAGGGTATCCTCAGAAATAAAAACATTCTGCACGAAGGTGCTAAGCTGATACACGTTCCACACCAGAAATACACACACGTTTAACATAGAATCACAAGTGACCACAGAAAAAGGTTACTTGTTCAGCTGAAGCAGAGAATTAAAGTTACTTCCAACATGTGTTTTGGGGTCTGGGTGTGGTTTCTAGATAGCCTGAAATTTCAGTCTACTGTTTTGCCTGTCAGCATCAGCCAAGTTTTGATGTGTTCCAGCCCCTCTAAACACAGCCGACAGATGCCGAAATCAAAGTTGACATTCAACCTACACACTGCATAATCTAATAACGGGACTCGTGCTACCCAAAATTAACAAAACTTAGGATTTTTTTTTTCCACAGCAAAACAAAGAAGGAAAACTGAGCTGCTCTCTGGAAAATCTGAAAAGCTTTAAAAAGTGTAATTGTGATTTTGTATTAACAGGCCAGAAGAGACACTTAAAAGCCACAACCTGCCAATGTCCAGCACCTGTGGCTTCAGTAAGAGTATGACCCAGGTAAATGCATTTCTCTCAGTGGGGAGCTGGGTGTATAGGCTGATCCCAGAGTAAAGGGGCAAAAGCTCTTTGATGTGGACAAGACCAAAATGCCACGTCTGGCAGTGCTTCATATCAGTGCAGAAGAAACCATGGGGAAGTTTTTCAGTGGCTGATCAAACGGTTGCACTCAAGTTTAAAGCTTTAATTTACAGGCTAGACTTGAGCAAACTTCTTTGAACAGTCAGTGGTGAAGTTTCCCCTGTTCAGTTATGTACCAGCACGCCAACTGTAAGACAAGAGACGTTACTGAACTGATGCAGCTGCCTCTAGCAGGGCCATGGGAGCTGAGCTTCACTGCAGCATTCCCAGGTTCAGTTCAACCCAAATCACGATGATTTTGATGAAAATGAGAAAACATCAGCGTGAAAGACCTTATTACCAAACCATCACAGTGCTAAAACTAATGATGGAACCCTTTTATCACTTAACAATCTGGAGGTTTGGAATTTCAGAGATTTTTTTTTCCTAATACACAGAAATAGAACTTTCCCAATGTTGCTCTTTACAGTATGAGACTGTCAAACTCTCTAAAGGGGAAAAAACCCAACAGATTGCAGCTTACTAACCCCTCAGATGTTACACAATTTCAACAGGGTACAGAGGGAGCAGTCATATGAATCACATTTTCAGTTTCTGGCAGCAGTACAGCCTACAGAAAAAGGGTTACACTTCAAAATTCCCACTTTCTCACCGTCAGTTTCTTGGTAATGCTGTATCTGAGATGCATTGTCTTAAAATGATGAAATTAGGAATTCTCTGTTTTCGTGGCTTCATCCTCCTCAACAAACAGGTAAGAAAACCAAAGGAACTGGCTGAGACTGCTGTGTAGGTGCTTCCTAATTTTGAGGGCTGATTTTAGCAGTGATTGTATCTCACCCATGAAAGTGCTGTTTTTACAGATGACATATGCTGTGTTGTGGGGAAGCACAGGATCCCATTGAAAGCAGAATCTCTTTCCAAACTTTGTTCTGCCAGATGCAGCCTCCCCTAGCATTGGATTCCAGCTTTGGTTTTCTTCATAGCAATTTCTGGCTTTTGAAAATCTCCTTACTCAACAATTTGTGCTTGTGGGGAAAATATAGAAACCACACGATATTTTTTTTCACTTGTGCTTTTTTCACATCTCAGCCTTGTTTTCATCTATATCCACATACTTTGAACATGGCTAAGCTGTAATTATGGAAGAACAAATAGAGTCAAATCACACAACCCAGCATAATACATCAGTTGTTGAGTTTTTGGCCAACTTGAGAACTGGAGAAGAAAAAAAATGCCAACTTGGAAAAATTACATTAGTAAAGTAAATATCGCCCAAATCAAACATCTGAACCAAAGACAATGATGTTAATTTAATAGCAGATATATACGTATATGCACGTGTCATATACATGCACACATCTATATTTAATTCAGTGCTACCATTTAGAGGATTCTCTTCCTATTCTCACAACTGAATGCAACTGCTGATCTTATCTTACCCCAACACAGTCATTTTCTAACTTAAAAATAAACTCTGACAGTGTTAAAACCATGTAGGAGAAGCTACACATGAAAAATATCGGTGTCGTGTTATTGGAATGTAAAGACTTTAATGAAAACTTAGGTAAAAACATAGCAAGTCTTTTGGGACATTTCTAAGAATGAGTGATTCTTTGCTGGAAGAAACTCCAAACTCAGGTCCAGTTACCTAACTAAAGTATTTTTTCAACTAATTATGCACTGGTGTCATGCTGATGTTCAGTTTCATGCAAAATTCCCAGTGCCAGTCTCGCACACACTGAAATCCCTGGCAAACCTCGCTTTGGTTTTAATGAGCCCTGGATCCAACTTAGCTATTTAAACACATCTTTTAGGGTCCAACTTCCGTTCTTACTGAAATCAGTGGAAATTCTGCCACTGACATTAGATGGAAAAGCACTGGATTTTTATTTGATTGGACTAAAATTGCAGGACGATCTAAGAAAGCTGTATTCTAATTAGACTTACATGAGTAATAGACTTACATGAGTAATCTTACATAATGCAGTATAGCAGATCTCTGAGCAGAGCAACTAGCTCTAAGCTAATGAAATCTCTAGAGGCAGAATATGTATTTCTCAATCTTATATCTGGGGAACCATGTATGACAAAGATCCCAGATAAAGGAACAGACAAGTAACCCTATGTTACCATATAGTACCATGCTTAGAGACTTTCTGTAATCTGGTCCGTTACTCTCAGTGCAAATAATTTCCAACAGCTGTCACTACACAATTCCTCTGCAATGGTCACTAAAGGGAGCCCAGAGTTTCACAGGCAGTCAGTGTGATATTTGGCTGCCTAGAGACTCAGATGAGCAAACTAAGTGGCAGGAAAGAATGGAAAGAAAGGAAACCCAGCTTCTGCACGGGGGCACGCTTCCCCCTTCCTTTCACCTGTTCAGGGGCACGCAGCTCCAATCAAGGGTCTCCCAAGCATTTCCCAGGGCAACCTCTGTGTGAGGATGGGGAAGCCTTCCCCAGGTTCTGCCCTCTGTCACCATCAGAAATCATTTTGCCTTTTCCACCGCTCAGTTGTCTTTGTTCTCCCACACGGTCTCCTCAGCCAGAACCTTTACTTCAGAAACCGCTCCGCTGTGGGGTTGAGCGAAGCCCTTCTGAAAAGCGGCCGCAAAGACGCAGCCTGTGCCGCCCGGAGGGTCCCACAGCTGTATGCCGGGGGGACACCGCTTCTGCAGCGCTCCCTTACCGGGCAGGTGTCGGAGATCTGAAAACCCACCGGCACGGAACCACCCCCCGGGGCGCAGCGGGGCGGGGAGCGAGGCAGCGCCGGGCGCCTTCGTGCTGGTCGGCGGGGCACCCCCTGCTGCAGCCCGTCCCGCCTCGCTACTTCCCCGCCAGCTCCCTGCTGCCGGTGGGGAGGGAGGCGGCGGGCAGCTCCCCACCACCTTCTCCCACCCCCCGCCGCTCTGGGGGATGCCACCTACCTACGAGCAGCCCAGCGAGCCACCAGCACCGGACCATGGTGGACGATGCTCTGCTTCCTCGCCGGGAGGAGCGCGACCGCCGCCAGTGCCCGCGGAGTTCAGCGGGGCGCAGCGCGCGGCGGTGCGGCCATGGGACGTTCCGGTGCCCGCGGCGCGGCTCGGGACCGCGGCTGCAGCGCGGGGCCGGCTCGGGAGCAGTCACAAGCTTTCGAAGAGGGGTAAAAAAAAAAAAAAAAAAAAAAAAGATATTAAAAAAAAAAACCCCAACCTATCCCGCCTACGCTGTGAAGTGCGTCCCCCCGACTGCTGATAGCTTTAATGGAGCTTGGCAGCCACAGGTTCAAGTTGCCAGAAGAGGTGGAGACTCCACCGCCCGCGCCCCACACGCGGCCGCGCATCGCACGCGCGGAGGAGCGCTGCTCCGTCGCGGCGCCTCCGGGCGGGATCCCCTGGGCCGAGTGCCCCCCGGGCCGCGCCTCAGCCCCTCGGCGGGCATCGCGCCCACCTGACTGAGGGCCGCCCCGGGCGCGGGAACAGTCGCTCTCCTCAGCGCGGCGCTCCGGGGCTCATCCCACACAGCTTCGAGGCCGCCATGCAACATGGCCCCCTCAGGGCTATCTGGCCTCACTTCTCTTTACCTGAGGTCCTCAAGAGACACCAACGTGCACCCTAAAGAGCCAAAACACATTTAACGTCCTCTTAACATCCCACATGACTGTGGGTGCCACTTACCGAGCTAGGCCCCCAGGGTGGCTGTGATGGATGGAAGGCTTATAACCAGCTCAGATCTGGATTTAAACGTGTCTAGGACAAAACACACTTTCCTTGTCTGCATTGGTGATTAACGGTGAACAGGAAATGAGATGCTGACTAGAGGTGACACCAGTCATTTGCTGCCCTTCAAACAAAGCTGAGCAATGTGTGTCCCAGTAACGTATGGACTGGGATGCCTTGGGAAGCAGTGAGGGGAAGGGGCCAAGCTGTAATGACTCTGATAGTTTAATACTCATTCCAGTGCCTGCGCTAAAGGCTGAGGTTTAGCGCTTATTTCCGGACTGAAAAACAAGACTCAGTTTTTGCAAATGAGAGAGGCACAAACCAAAATGCATGCATGACCACTGCAGAATCCCTTGACTCTGCAGACTCGCTTTCCTTAATGAAAGTGGCTGTTTCACTCCATGAACGGAAATGTTAAGGCGAAAAAAGCTGGTCTCCACATTCACAGCAGTAATGCTGCAGATGGCGATGAGAAGAAGCGGAGGCCCGGTTCCCATGTTTGCTGAGCAGAGGCGTTGGAGCCCTGGAGTGAGGTCTCAGTGAGTGCAGCAATTTTATTACTTTGTCAAAAATAACACATAACATCTTTAACGCAAAGTGGGACAGACTTATCTGTCTTGGGTGCCTAAAGAATTAGAGTTTAATGATACTTGCCAAGATAAAAATAACAAAGTCCATTTGTAATGCAGACACTCCTTTCTCTAGCTGATGTTTTTATCTCTTTTTGTTTCCCAAATTCCCCAGACCAGTCATTCTCGGTAAATGTCCAAACTGCTGTGGTTTTATTATATTTACAAATACATAAATTATCACACGCATAGGCAAAAAAAAGCTATCCTTTTTAATGATGTCAGGGAGAAATGAATAATTTTACAATCAGTACCTTTAAAAAGCAGGACCCAGCCCACTGAAGGACTGTCAGGAGATGGCACAGGTTCCACCAGAAGCAAACCAGAAGGTTCTGGCTCTGTATTTTTCCTATGATTCTTCACATCTTCTGACTTCTAATACTAATCTGCTTCATTTCTTTTGCAATAGTTTGAGTTTGGGGCTTTTTTTTTTTTTTTTTTTTGAGGAAAGGAGTAAAACCAAAGCATTTTCAAAGCATCTTTTACACTGGTGTAAGCTATCATGAGTTTTATCCCATAACAAACAGACTAATGAGGCACAGGGATAGATTTCATTCATATAGCTCCTTTCATCCCTGCAGCTCCCAAAGGCCTATATCAAAGCAACCAGCTTACAGGCAGTTTTCCTTTGGAAGGATTCCTCCTGCCACTATGGTGCTGCAGGTCTGCCTGCACACCACAACACAGCTGCTCCGCTGCGCACCAGCCCGTGAGGATGAGTGCCACAGCCTGTTAGAAATGCCGGAGGATTTAGATAGGCAATCAAGTCTTCCAGCCTGGAAGCCTGCCAGTACATCAGGCTTAAATTCTCAACTTGTGTAAAAATTGCTGGGTAAACTTCAGCTCCTGCAGAGGACCAGCAATGTAAAAATGTCTGTAATTTTTATTATCAAATAATTACTGACTACCTGCTGGGCAAAGCACGTGGAGGAAAACAAATGATTGCAAATAACCTGTAATTCCAACAGAACCATGTGGCCTGGTTTAAGCATTCAAAGTGAATATAAATGGTTCCTATTCTGTTTCAGGAGCACTTTACTCACCATGCTGTAAATACTAACACAGCTGTGGGGTAACTGGGAACCAGACCAAGGTGTTTTTACATTAGCTATGCTTCACTTGCCTGGCACCTTGTGTAATATTCATTTCTGTGCAAAACAGGTACAGAATATTTGAACTCACAATCATGCACTCTTGTCAGGAACACAGGGCAATGAGTTGCCTAGCCCCCGAAGGCTAAATATTTTCTCTTCTCTTTGCCAGACTAGCAGGGATAGGCAACCACACATTAAGGCAGAAGGCCAGGAAACCAAAGATTAATAGGCTAACAGCCATGAAAATACTGTTTGTCTGAAGAAAGAGATCCTCTCAGTAGATACTCGGGTCCCCAAAAATCCATGGCCATAAGCCATAGCAACTACACTTCTGAAATTCGTTCTCTAAGAGGTGGTACCAGAGAATAGAGAGTTTGCAGAGCTGAAAATGCTGGGTGTCCTGAAAGTGCTGAGTATGTGCATTTACAGCTAATGTTTATCCTGTAGAACCACTTGCACTCTATTTCAGTTTCAGGGGGAGCATTTTATGGGACTATGGGAATTCGTATGCCCTAGCTGCTTTCTGGGATAGCCTGTATATTTAGGCACAAGACTGCTACAAAAATATGAGGGAAAGTACAATATTAAAAAGAAAGAAAGATATTTCTTAACATTCAGACTCTGTTTTCAACCAGATCGTTTAATCTGCTATGGATGTTCACCTATAAAATATTATTCTGCTTCTGGATAGAATTTAAAGGCACAGCCAGGATCTTTCCCAGTGTTTGTGAATGAGTTTCAAACTGTGGCTTCTTTTGTCAAGTCTCAGACAGGAATAGTAGGAATTGAATAGTAAACTCGGGGCAGGGGGTGGCTTGTGGGAGAAAAGCGATGCATCCCTCATGGCAAGAACTTCACCAGATCTCCCTGGGAAACTCTGGAGGGAGCTATATACATTTAACACTCTTTGACTCACCAACAGATGTACCGTAATGCAGAGCTGGCAGGTGGGTACAGAAAAAAAGATAGAAAAAGCTATAAAAAGTAAACAAGCCTGGAAAGGATTCTTGAATTTCTCAGAAGAAAATAAATAAATAGAAGGTGGGATTTCTATTTCTTTCACTCTTAAATAAAAACGATTGATATGACCAGAAGATTCTTCATCTGAAGTACAAAGTACAGAGCCTTTATTCATTAACTCTCACAACATGGCCAAATGGAGCTAGTATTATCTTCCCCACAGGGACACTGCATTCCACGGATGATATAATTCTCCAAACACATAGCTGGTGTCATCAGTGTCAGTCCCAGGACGTCGCTCAGCTACATTGTGCAGCAGAGAATAGTACTTCCCCTAATGTGCAATGTGCTATATTATTGCCACTCTCTTCAACATTAGTAAAGAAAACATAACATTGCTTGCCTCTATTCCTCCTGCCAACCTGACATCAGGCAGGTACTTTCCTCTTGCTCTTTTTGGGACTGGCAGCAGGCCGTTTGGGCACTGCCATTTGAGGCTGGTGGTGGATACTCACTGACTGCAGCTGTTTTGGCTGCCTTTGTCAGCCACCTTCAGCTGGTGGAGAGGTGGAGGACACGTCACCATCCTTTAGCCTTAGCTTTGATCTGTTCACTGAGAAGAAGCTTTTAAAAAAATCTTGCAGAGTCATTTAGCAAATATCCAATACACATTAAAGAGTAACAATAGGAAAAAATGTGTATAAGCTTTCCAGAGTACCTGGCTCAGTATATGTATTTATATGCTAAAAAGCACTGGGGTATTATTTACATGCTTAGCTGGGGTTTGTCTTTTCTGGAGAAGTCTGGACTGCTACCTGTTATACTTGGCTCATGAAGATTTAAATAAGAATTTATAGACCCTAAACCATCTGCAAAATGTCCCAGTGCTTCAAGGCCAATGTAAATGCAATAGGGGGGGGAGGGGGCAAACCACAGAAAGAAAAGGTTAACAAGGTTTCTCCCTGCCTCCCCCTTGGCACATTTTATAATTAACTTCATAATGTCTAAAAGCAAAGGTTTGAAGCAGATAAATCTCCCACATCCTTGGAGATAATTGCAACGGTTTGTGTAGCACATTACACCAGAAGCAACCTCGTTTGGTTTGCAAGTTATCGAGAGTACACGTACTGCAGGGCACTGTGGAGAACTGGCTTCGCATCTCGACATGAAAGCAGCTTGCTGTGGTTTGTATAATCATGCTAATCGGGAATGCACAGTAATTCAAGGTCTCTTCTTGGGGCTGAGGAAAGAAGAAAGCATAAAAAAAGAGCCAGCTCTCTATCTTGTGCAAGGTGCCACTTCCTCCTAAGTGTGAAGAAATTGTGTCCTTAGTTATTAAAAGGCAGCTAGAGGAGAGCTCTCACTGCATGCTGCACTGAGAGCCACAGGCAACTGAACCTTCTGCCCCCAGACTCTATCAGCATTAGGGAAATTTAAAATTAAAATAGATCTTGAAACTCTAGCCCAGGTTTTCTTATGAATGACAGATCCTTCCTGCCCTCAGTCCACCACATTTCTCCAAGCTTGAAAACTGACGCTTCCTTCTTAAAAGCAAAAAGTGGGGAAGACGTTTGTGGTCTGGTGGTTACACCGTGGGGCTGGAAAGAAGTGTTGTTTCACATCTGGGCCGAGTTTCTCGTTCACCGTGGACTTGATCCTGCCAGATACTGAGCACCCACTGATTTTTCAAGGCCGAGCCCCCACATAATTCATGTGAGTCCAAGCTCTTATTCCAAAGCAAAACCTAGGCCTGTATTCAAAAAATTGGTGCTGCTTCTGTGGTTATGCTGCTTCCTTCACATTCCCAGCAGCCGAACATTAATTTCTGTTCTCCCTTCTAATGGCATGAGAGCTGGGACAGTCGTGCTCTAACACTTGACACTTCCAAAGCCCTGATTCCTTGTTAGAATTTCATTTTAATACTCTCAGGTTTAGCTTTTTCAGATAAGTGGGACGTCCTGTTCTCTTCCATTTCTGCCCAAACCCAGGAAGGGAGAAGAATAACAATCTGGAAAGAAATTGCTTTCATTCTTACAAATTGCAGAATTACCACCAACTCTGAGTTTTGCTAGAAGAGAGGATACTGTGTACATACAGATGTGGGCTGTAGTGCCTTTATGGCAGCATGTGGCTTAGAAGGTGAAAGCAAGCATAATCGTGTATCTAGTCTGTTTACTAGGCAAGTAATAAAACATCTTCAAGGCTTATTAGTGTTCGCTCATTAGTACTGTAGAAATTCAGGTGCTAGCATCTTATAAATACCACAGATGTGTGATTTAAAATCTCTTTCTCGTGGACCTTGGTGGTGACTCTGAACTAAATCTAAGGGTTCAGTAATAAAGAAACAAAAAGGCAGGTCTGTTGGCAGTGGACTCCATGAGGGTCCATGGATCCTAAAAAGCTGGAAACGACTACTGAGCTTAGTGGATGGGTTATTTAGATTGGATAGAGCCCTTCTTTTCATGTTTATATGTAATCCAATTTTCAGTGTAAGATTTCGGTGTAAGAAGTGTCAATTGCACCACTACATGCAGAAAACTGCACAGAGCTGGCTGACTGCAAAGGTCTGTGGCCTCTGCCGTTCTGCAAAAACAGAAAGATGAAACTTGGGCCATCAATAAAGAAAGGTAAAAAACAAAAACATTTGTTTTTTCAGTTTCTTCAGTAGGCAGCTGTTAAAACAGATGGGAGTGTGTTAAAAATCCAAGCCTTTCTGTGGTCCCTAGTCTAGGGCTGTGATAATAAGGCTTGTTTTCTCCTCATTAGAACAATCATTTACTCTTTACGTTCAGGAAGATAAATGTTCTCAAGGCATATAATGATATCAGCAAAGATAAATTACAAAGGCCACCAGCCAAATTCATGCTACTGTGAGGAATGCATCATAAATCGTTGCAGCAGACACGTCTACTCTAGGAGCAATGTTAGCATACACCTGCTCCCTGAGTGAGATCCACTGCATGTTCTGCTTCTGCAAAGAATGAGAATCATCCATACAGGAGAGCAGCAGCCAGGAGTGGTGCCCCATTCAGGAAAGCACTTAATCACTTACTTAATTCTTGCTCTACCCAAGAGGTACTTAAGGACACAAACTTCAGTTCAGGCCTTATATATATAGTATCCTTTCTGGCATATCCTTGTATGCCTGAAACATTATTCCACTGTGTGCATCAAACCAAGGGTGGAATAAGGGATGTCTTCTGGGTGCCTTGGATTACAGAGCACACTTCCATCTGTGAGCACCCCGTGGTATCTGGCAGCTCAGCGTGCTTCCCCATATGCCGCGTTGCAGAAACCTTCCTTGCTGCCCCATAACAACCACCAACTGTCCCAAACTGCTGACCTATTAACCAAACAAACTGTGCTAAATATTGCCATGTGTAAGTGTACTATTATTTTTCTAATTGCTAAAAACATGTCCTTCCTGCATTCAATAGCCTTTAGAAGAGATTGTTAACATCTGGGTGTTTAGCACAATAGAGGCTTTAAGCTTAAAGGAACATTGTCCAGGGTAGCCAGTGAATTGGGCCATATATGTTTCTTTACAGATGATTCTTTTCATGTTATCCATGTTACATTTGAAGCTGTAAGTCAATGGCTCTCAGGGGGATTCAGTCTGCAGACAGCGTAGTTCATTATACACAGAATAGACCTGAGGGAAGATGGATGTAACCTCAGACAGGTGAAGAGGGACTTGCGTTTGGACTGCTCTCTGACTGATGCACTGCCTTCTCCAGGGGGAATGAAGTGTGGGGCAGAGGGACGCAAAGCCTTGGCATTTTCTGATGTAGTTTTATGGGATAGCAGAAAGCCTTATGAACAAAAATCGTTGCCAGTTTTGTAGGGACCAGTGTGTGAAGAGTACTCCAGAGTACATTTTGCCTGTGGCTTCAGTGCTGAGGAAGTCCATTTTATGTATGGCCACAATAATTGTGAAAACTTAATTTTATTTTCCACCATTGATTACAAGAGGCTTTTCCCTCCTGCTTTTTGCTTGCCCTGGGGGGCAGGACAGTTTTATTCTTCTTTCTAGCAGGCTTCAGTTCCTACAGTTGTGAACTGGTTTGCTGTTACAGCATTTGTATTTTAAGCATGAAAAACAGATGTCTTGACCCAGTGCTGTTGAGGAGAGAGATTTCTTTGGTATTTGAGCTGTAAAGATGGCAAATTTCTTCTCGTGTTGTATTTTGTAAAGCTTTGTTTTCACAAAAATACCTCATCTTAAATCAGGCTGTCTGTTTCGTCGTATCAGTCCTTTTCAGCCCATACAGTCTATCACATCAGTGGCAGTTTAGGTATTCCAAAATAAGATGATTATAAATCTGTACTCTGTACTGCCTCACTAGAAAACCTTAGGGATAAATTACTCTCCATTTTCAGAACAAAAGGTCTTTACCTCGCTCTCCGAGTGAGTTGAATGTGTGCTGTAAGCAGTGCTATTGTCAGGCTCTGGAATCAGGCTTTCACAGAAGAAACCGAATTCTATGACTTTCAGTGCCAGCATCTCTCTTTCACTGTATCACAACTGCAGCATCACACTCTCCAGCTGCCTGCTTGCATGGATGCTAGGAAATGACAGATACAAGAATGCTGAAACTCCTTGTGATGCAGCTGCGTGCGGATGGCAGAGATCTGCCCCAGGAGGCAGCGCTGCGAGGAGCTGCCCATCCCGAAACTCAGAGCTGGCAGGGGACCTTGGATCCTCCAGAAACACAAAGTGCAATTGATCCTTTTAGGTTACAGGCATGACTGTTGTTACTTCTTCTGAGCAGGATAAGGGTGGTCCAGATGTCCATGACAGATTTTTGCATAAGCAATTTGCACTTTTGTTTTTCTAGCTGTTTGCTCTTCTTCTCTGGCTTAAAGAAAGCTGTTCATACACAGTCACTGTTGTTGAAATCACTGCCATAAAAAAGCAGTTGCTTCAGCTTTTAGCCTCCAGTAGTGTATTGGAGCTCCAGGTCCAATAGAAAAATATTCCCCCCCCCTCCAGGGGAAAATAGAAAAAAAAATGTTTCTTATTATTCATCTTTGTAAGGCTTCTAAGGACATGACAACTGAATGTAACAGCCTTCATAAATCATAAACAGCCTTTGAGAGAAAACATATGCAACATTATTTACCTTTCAAAGCAACTCCAGTACATGAACACACAGAGCCAGGCGGGTTCGTGTCAGAGAATCATAGTAATAAACAATACATTAATGCATATCATCATAAGTATGCTTAGAATTTGAATATCTCAGGTTGTCATATTTGAGTCCCTTCTTTCCTTTTACATGGAAGGAAACATGAAACGCTGAGTTTACAAATATTAGTCCACCTTCTGGCCGTGCCAAAGCCAAGGCTCCCTGAGTTCAGTGGGAAGTGTGCTTCAGCCTTTCACTACAGACCACAGCCCCAGTGGGCTACAGCCACCCCTGTGCACGTGTGGGACGCTTGGCTCTCAATAACCAAAACAAGCAAAAACAGTTTCTAAGTCACTTCTTAGTTTAGTTCTGAAATATCAAACAGAAGTTTTCATTCTCCTGCTTCTTGATTAATGCGTTGAACATCATGTCCATTTCAAACTTCAGTCATGGAGAAGTGACCCCTCCGTTGGGCATTTTAATCTTGTTTCTGTGTTTTTAAAGGAAATTAAATATTAATTGCTGCTAGGTAAATTCATCTAGAACAATGATTTTCAATTCATCCCACAAACAGTAAGAAAATAAAGATAATTGTGGGGCATTTCCTGCCTAAGAAAGAGAATAAGGACTTTTTTCCCCAAATAATATTTTTTTAAAATAAAGTATTTTTAAAGATTACTGTTACTGTATATTTTTAAATGTCAGTCGCTTTCCAATGGCCAGCTGAGCCGACTCAGTAATTGTTAGGAAAATATTTCTCTCCCCGTCTCAGAGGTGACTTGCAAGAACTGCGACTTTGCTTAAGGAGAGATTAAAAAGAAGAAATTGCCATTGTGAATTCAATAGCAGTCTGAAAACAGAAATCCCAGCTGCACTAGTGGACTCAGCATGTGACATCTGTGCTGCTGCAGTGTGTGCAGCTTGTGCCATTGGAGGACATAATCAGAGTGGTTATAGCATGGCCTGTTATTGACTTGCATGGCAAGACCATCAATTTAGGTATCTAACCACTTGTACTTGCCCTCTCATTACACGCTGGGGCTGATCTTCAGATGTTCTGACTACACCATCCCAAGAAGCTGAGAGTTTCAAAAGATGTTGCAAGCTGGCTACCCTGAAATCAAGGCAACCCAAAGCACACAAATTGGGACCCAAACATCTGCATTTCCAACACTATTACTCACAGCCATCCAAATTTTAGAACTGAGCTCTTGTATTGCCAAAGATTTCAACCTTAAAAATGGCTTTAGACTAAAATTTTGGTAAGATTTACTGCTGAAAGCTGCTCTGCAAGCAGCAAGCAAATGCTCGTGGTTTCAGATACAAATTTTTCTATTTTTGATGAAAGAATTGGCATCATTCTGTGAAGCAAAAAGAAAAACAAAAGGAGATCCCGATGCCTTCTACATCAGTGCAGTCATAAAAAGAAAAAAATAGTGAAAAATATCTCTATTATATAATCCACACATTAACAGGTGGAAAAACAGCAACGTAATTTAGCTTTCGACACAGAAATGTCTTCCTTGGAGCCAAGCAAATTCACTGTGCTGTTTAATCTGAACAGTTGCCAATATTCTGTCTGTAATGGGAATCCAGTGGAAACTTTGGGGGAGAACGAATTAAAGAGAAATGCCACTTTCAGTGCAGGAGCTTTGTCTAAATACATTCCGTAGGGGCTGGCAGGGCACAGTATTAGGGACGGGTCCCTGATCAGCAAAAGCATTGCCTGGCAGAGGGATGCATTGGTTTGCATTTGGGAAAATCTGGCAGAGTACGACGGTAGCTGACATCCCGTGTACCTCTACCAGATAGGAAAGAAATGACCATTATCAGTTCCGTCTTTAGCACAACTAAAGTAATGTCCCAGGCCCTGAGAACTACAGGTCCTCCAGAAGTTGGCTCCTCGAGTTCGTGGGCTCTCATACACACACAGATGCAGCATACGCAGCTGCACACATGTGGTGCTACTGCTCTGCCAACCTTCTGGACCAAACAGTTCAGTGATGCTCTGCAGCCACCCCGTCATGCAGTCTTTGAAGCTGATGCTCGTTTGTTTCTGGAAATGATCAGAGGATTCACCCACTGTGGTTCAGAGAGGTTCCCATTTTGAGGAGCCACTGGATTTTGATAAAGGGTTCTTAGGACTAAAGTAAAGCCCAAGCTTTTCAAAGGAGGCAGGGAGCTAAGCTCCCACTGACACTGCATTGTAGTCATATTTCTAGTCCTTAGGCTCTTTTAAAATCCCAGCTTTAATGTGCTCCTTCATGCTAGACTAGGAACCTTGATTCCAAGTAATAATTAAAATCCTTCTAATCTCAAGAAAAAATAGATTAAACTAGAGTTGCCCTGTATAATGATTACACCACAGCTACTAAGATCGAAGACTCCTTATAGAAATGACTGTCCGTTTTTTATTGTTAAGGTTATGCACTCAACTGTCTCACTCTGAATTAAAGCTGCTAAGTGGGGTAAATATAATGTTAAACATGTTAACAATGAAGTTTTCTGTCTAATCAATCTGTCTGTTACTGCAGCAAATGTACTGATTTTAATGGAGTGCCAAGACAAGTAAGAAACTGAAAGTAATCTGAACATTCCTCTGACTGTCTGTTAATGGTGGACTTTCTTTCATTTTCTCATTTGAAAACATTCCAGGAGTGTTCAGAACTGGAGCGAAATATCTTCTCAAATACTACCTAAGAATGACTTTTGTGTTGGTTGGTTTGGATGAAAACTATTTGTAAAAAATCCTACAGATTTCTGCAGCTTTTCCTTTTTAAAGATCACAACAAAATTCTGGAGCTCGCGTCTCCTTTGGTCGTGTCGATAGATGTGTGTTGGTTACTGCAGACTGAACAGACATCCATCCTTTTCTTTTGATATAAAGCAAGAAAAAAATAGGAAGATGAATGAAAATACACGAGAGGAAAAAAGGATGAAAGAAGTCAGTCAGGGAGTGAGATAATAGTAACACAGAATGCCTCTGATATCATGTATAGCCAACTCTTTTTTTCTCTCCTCATGGCCAGCATTGCCCTCCAGTTGTGTTTTGGTGCCCGTGAGCTGCAGGCTGTAAGGCCTCAAGTCCTACAGCCTCCGTGGGCTCAGCCTGGCCTCTGGGATGCGCCCACCCTGAGAAGAGCAGGGCTCAGCACAAAGCCCATACAGCCTGCCATCGATACAGGAGTGTGGGTTCCTCATGGCTGGTAGCTGAGTGCCTGCGGTCAGAGGAAAATGGGCCAGGAGGGTTCTCCTGTATCCCTTTTGCTCCTAGCTGCCACATTGCCTGCAGATAATTTTAACACGCAAACCTTAGGGCAGCCGTAGCCCGCAGAGTGAATGGTTTCCAGAGCTTGGCTTCACACAGCTTCTTCCTTCGAGTTTGTTTTTATAAAGAGGAAAAATTTCCCTGTGGAGAGTAATTTCATTGCATTTCTTTGTGAAGAGCGTTTCACCTATGGTTTGCAGTAAATTGAGAGGCCAGGAAAGAAATTCCATATAGTGGTGCCGAGGATATTCTCAGCACAGTATGAGCGGGATGAGGACCAAAGCCGATAAGCCACAGCCAGGGAAGTTCTGCTGTGTGCTTTCACACGGAATGACCGAACCATGGGGTGTTTGAATAAATTGTTCAACATCACCCGAAGAAGGGAAAAGTAGAAAGAGTAGAAAAGAGGGAAGTGTAGGTGCTCCAGCACCGGGCTGCAGGGCAGGAGGAGCCCAGGCTTTGTTGTGGTGTTGGGAAAAGCCAGGCTTGAATCTCCTGATCAGTGCAGCTGCAATACAGACGCCAAGCAGCTGCACTCACACAGAAGCAGGTACTCAGTAACGTGTCCTAAATTACATGCCATCTCTGTTTCTTAGTGCTTTTCATAAAGCTAAGTGAAGCATATCTTCTAAGTACACAGACAGCATATAGCAATTCATGTTGTGTAGAGACACAAGTAATGCCCCCTGCACATCTCAGTGAGGCTGGAGGATACTCCCAGACACTGACGTAGAACTTTCCATCTTCATGCAGTAAACATATTCTTCCATATAGATAGCCTAGTCTGACCCTGGCTATTGAAATAACCCACTGTTCTTTTAATAAGCATTCTGTTTCAGTTTAGGTTTACATAATAGAGAAGGATTGAGAAGGATTTCTGGTTGCTTTTTTTCTGCATTAGAAGGATTTAAATAATCAATATTTCAAAATAAAGCTAAAATCCAAAGAACTCAATTTGTGAATATCCTTTAGCTGAGAATCTTTATTTTACTGCATATTCTTTTCTTCCTGTAGAACCCCTTTAACACCTTTTGTCTGATTATTTAAGCCATATGGATGGATGCCTGTTAAGGTGAATTCAGCTTGCAGTGACTTGGGGTACGTCAGAGAACAGAACGAGTCATTCTGATGACTTGAATTTGGGAGAGTTCACTCTTCATAGACTACCTGAACTAAACACAGAGCGTTATTCCACACCTTTGTAATGCAGAACATCAGTAAGTGTCTCTGTGTCTGCACTGCTTTGATGATGTAAAATAGTAAAAATGCAATATCTGCCCAACCTGCTGACCCAAGCAGGAGGCAGCTGCCCCTGAAGGAGTGCAGAAGGCAACGAAGCATTCTTGTGGGCTGCTGGAAACAGAGCAAAGGCCTTGGATGTGGCTCCCTGGCTCTTCACAATGCCTTTCTTTTTATCCACCCCTTACAGAGATGCTGCTTTAAAGAAGATTTTAAGCATTTCTTAAAGAGCAAATAAATACCTTTAAAGGGCACTGAAAAATTTTGCCTCTGTCAAGTTCAGACCCATCTTGATAACAAAGCTCCATTCCTGGTTTGCATCTAAAGCTCCATTCCTGGTTTGCATCTGTAACTGCCTATGCATCCATCCTCTCCTTTGCTGTCTTATCCATGTACATATAAGGATGCTTGGCACAGGAATGGCTTCTTATTCTAAATCTGTGAAATACTTTGCACAGCAGAGCCCCTGCTCTCCTTTGATTCTTTAGCATAAGAATGATGAGCAGAGCAACCACTGATGTCAGTGCTGGACTGGCTGAACTTGGGCAGCTCCATACCTGATTACCCAGTCATCAGAAGGAGACATGGTGAGAATGTTTCACAGGAGCCTTTAAGAGTCCATGAAAGTGGTAAGACTTGAACGGCGAAGCAACAAAAAGCTCTCTGCCTCCTAACATACAGATGAATAAGAAAATGGAAGGGATGGCAAGAAGAAGTCAGGAATTAGATAAGAAGCATTTGCAGTCATCTTCAGCACTTACTTTTCCTTTCTCACGTGTTTAGCCAGGTGAGAATTTCAGGCAGGTTTCCTCCAGTGACAGCTGTTATTTTTTACTGAATTTTATCATGTAGAAGTCAATCTTTCACGTCAGTGTGTGGGGCATCTTTGTGTACACATTCATGAAAGCTGAAAACAAAAATGGATTCCAATGATGAAATCTTATCCCAAATCGCTGTAGTACTCTAATATTATCCAATTATTGAAAATAAAACAGTATTTAATTTGGAAAGAGGTACCAGTTACAGTGATGAGTTATGGGGATCTAATTACAGGGCAAGGTTCTTGTTAAAAACGGTATTACGTGGCGTGTGAGTAAAAGTCGTTAGGATTTAATAACTTGGTCTTCCTGCATTTTTCAGTTCCAGTTATTGAGAAAAGTGATCTCTTTTCTTCATGGACACGAGACCAGGGAGTGCCAGCGAGTTAGGGAATGGAAATAAAAATGAAAGGACAAGGAAGTGGAATGGCAGGGGAGCCACTGTCATCCTAAATAAACCACAGGGAAGAAAAATGCAATTGCACTCACTCTGCTCTATTTTCAAGAACAGTCTTTGTTCCTAGAAACTTTCCATTTGTGTATCAGTTAATCCGCTGAGTAAACCACCTAGCAAGAAACAGTACAGCTTTTGTGGCAAGAACACTCCGGCCAAAATGTTATCTGTCCTGTGGAAACCCCTGAGCAGGCTGGTTTGCTCCCCTCCCCTCCTTCTGGCAATGGTGCTAGAGAATAACAGCGCATCATTGCCAGTCCCCTGGGTGTGCCAATACCAGCAGAATCAGTTGGAGATAGTGATGCAATTTTTAACTGCCTTGCATTGCACTTGCTGCTTCGTGCAGAGTTTTCTTGGGCTAACAGCAAACCTTGAAGGGATGTGCCAGAGTCAGTGCAAGCTGTAAGCTCCCTGTGCTGCAGAGAATCGTATCCTCTTTAAAATGCAGCCCTCACAGGTCTGCATGACAGAGATAGGAGAAGACAGTGCAGTGCAGTGTTTGTGTCAGCTATGACAGAAGTGTGATAAATGTGCTGTCGGAGTCCTACGGCTCTATCTGTTTGCTGTCTGGTGGTTTCATGATTCAAGATCAGTTTATGAGTTTCTTCTGGAACCAGATGGTTGCAAGGCAACAAAGCTAATGCCAGCTACATATAAATGTCAAATGTTGAAAACATTACATGTCAACATACACGGAGTGTGCAGCCAGCAGCACTGCAGAGCATACAGCCTGAGCAAAGAAATTCAGAATTCAGGAATACTCTGATTCTAGTGGTGGTACTTGCAAAAATAAATCAGCTCCTTATAACGAAATACAACCAGGTCTCCGTGTCATGAGATAGTCCTCAATATATGGCATGTAAGTGAGTTCTGTCAGATTTAATTACTTCTTTCTTGCAGCTTTAAACAGAGCTGGCTTCAACATGAAGGCAGCTCCTTATTAAAAATGAAATTTAAAAGATGAGATTACTAACCACGAGGAATTTACCTACAGAGACAGCATCTAATCCTGTGCAATATCCTGTGCAATCATGCAGTATCTGTGATATCTGCAGCATTCCATAGAATTATTTTTTGGCATTAATTGGACTTTTATATAGACTAGCCAGACAGAACCTAACTGCAAGACCTTTGCAGTGTTGGAAAGCGTACTTCAGTAGGTTACATTAGCAGATAAGATGTGCTACTTCATTCCGGATCAAAATTATCTATCCAGTAGTTGTGGCATTTAATGCCAAATCCAAATCCCATTGAAATAAATCTCAAACATTCCATAGACTTGAGTGGGGCCAGATTTTGGACTTTGGCTATTTTCTCTATGTTCTGGCAGAGATTAATGTAGTTTTATAATGAATTATTCAAAATCTTTCCAAACAAATTCAGTAGTAGAAGGATTTCCCCCCTGTCAGAAATGAGGTATTTATGTGACTATATGATAAGTACAACCTTTTGTAATAAGGCTGGCTGTATTTTCTTTTGAGCTGCACTTCATTCATACGCTGGACATCCAGGAAACATTTGAATCAAGTTAGTACCAGACAGCACAAAGGCTGAAATGTGGTTATCATCATGTCATGCACAAGGCAAAGGCTCAGGCACAATCCACTCCCTGCAGAATGTTCCCATCAATATTATGGGTGTGAGAAGGAGCCTGCAGCCATCTGGCCTTTATTAGCTGTGTTTTCATGCTTGATATACACGAGGAAGAAGTCTGAGAGACACCCGGTTATAGTCAAAGATTTGCACCAAATGCCCAGTCCGTGGATAAGTGATCCCAGGAAACGACCTGCTAATGAATATAACACAGCATTTTGCACCAACGATGCTGTTAAAGTGATAAGTTTTAAAGTGTCGTTTATGATCATCTACCTTTTAAAAATGTAGATAATATGTGCCATCCATTGCAGAGCCTTTATGATCACTTGTTCTTCTCTGCAAGTCTTAGCAAGAACAAGTCTTTTGGGAAAGTCTGTGTGTCATTCTAAAATCTGTTTCTCACAAGTAGTTGCTAAATTGTCCTCCCAACACAACAAGTTTTGTTGCTATCAGCTGCAGCCGCACAACAGTGTAATGCAATTTTATCCCATAAAAGTCTGCAGCATACAGCTCAGGTCACCTGTATGAACACTTTGAGATGAAGTGCTGCCTCATCCATGTTGCTGAACAGCCCAGCCAGGGAACTAATGCCTTTACATGGAAGCTGGACTCCTCCATTTCAAAAACTGAAACTAGGATGGATCAAAACCCATTTTAGCCTTGACCTTACAAGATCCCTGCGTGCCAAATTCCTACTTACTTCAGCAGACGGTGGCGTCTGCGAGGTTAGCAAGACAGAGGCTGGGGTTTTGCTGCAGGAAGCATTAAGGGACATCCTGACATCCTAACACACAGCCCAAGAAGACTTCTAGGGTCTTAATGAGAACTTGGCATGGTCTGCATTAGTGGTTGGAGAGGCTGTGGAGATTTATGTGGAGCCCTCAGAGAACAGGCAGTCACTCCATCATGGTTGTTCTCAGGGTTTGTTCTCAGTGGTGGTTTGCACAGCGTGTGGGGAAATGGCTACCAAATCCATCAGCACATCCTGCAAAATCCTGGCTCCAGCCCCAGAGGGGCAGCCCTGGGGCTGTAATTACAGGGTAAGTGTGGTCCTGGCTCCCCCTGGACTAAGTATGAGCTTGTGAACATGGGTCAGAACATTACATTTTTCTCAGAATTTTGGATACTGCAGTTCTTACTAAAAAAGTACCTATTCTAGCATTGACATGTAACATAAATCAGAACAAATCCAACTGAGACTTTTAAAACAAAGCTGCTTTTTCTTTCCAAACTGAAACATTTTGATGTGACTGAAATGAAACAGTAAAAAGAACAACTTTTATCAACTACTGTAAACAAAATTTCACTACAATCAATGTGATTCTGCAGAAGGTTTCTAAATTGTTTTCCCTTGCTGTTCTCACAGCCTTGATCTGTTAATATTTATTATCTGTATTTTCATACTAGGAAGACTGGGTTGCTTCCTACTGTTGCTGAGCTCACTGTAACTTTGAATTTCCTATCAAGGCTGTGCTTTTGAGTTGGCTGCTGCCATTTCCACGGTTAGAGCAGGAAAGGGAGAAGACAGGCTTTGGTCTCCAGTGTGGGTTGGGTTTGTCATCTCCAGCTTCATATTCTTGGCTGCAAAATGGGAGACAATGCATGCAACTTCATCCATCCGGATGTGAGATTTTCTTTGAGTTGTTCAGCTGGGAAATCTAGAAGATAGGATGATTTTCTGTATCGCTCACCCTGATGCAATTGGAGGCTTTTCTACAAAAAACAGAGTCTGCAGACCCACAAAGAGCATTCTGCTGGTGTGCACTCAACAGGTGTGTGTACTAAGTTGCTCCTGCAGTGTTACTGGAACATCCCTGAGGAGTGTGATCTGGACCAGATGGAATTGTGGTGTCTTCTAGAAGCAGAACTTGTTCCAGGATACTGAAAGCAAAAAGAAGCTCCTGTGCTTACCAGGAAGGAAACTGTCTGTCTGGAAGTTTCTGTTTCTTCCTCCTCCAAAGATATGTGAATCAAAGTAGTCATACAAGCCACCTGTGGTTTCCACAGAGGAGAATTTTTATATTAAAAAAAATAAGAAGAAATGAGGCTAAAGATGTTTCAGTTCTCAGAAAGAGTCTCTGTTGACAATAGATCTTGTCTCTTGAAAATAATAATGCCAACTGAAAGGTTCTCTACTGGAAACAGACATCTACAGGACTGTTATGGGGTCAGAGCTGGGCTCATCCCCCTGTTCATGCACCAGGTCAGCATAAGGGCACATGCAAGAGGCTGCTTGGGGCAGCAGGAGGCTCCTTATCCCTCTCTTGTCTTCTATGACCGCTGTGCTCTCGCTGATAAATCCTCCCTGCTTTGTCCTTACACTCAGTGAAAGGCTTTCAGTGTTGCCTGTGCAGTTAATTTTGTCTCCGTTGCCGGTCTCCTCATTTCTCTTCCCACACAACATGAGCAGCCTGACAGCAGACAGCTAATCGGGAGGAGAGCCAGAAGCTGTGTGTGCCAGTGGCCCGTGGTGTGCAAACATCTACCCCTGAACCATGCCAAAGCATCTTCACTCATTGCAGGGAAGATTTTTGATGCCCCAGACAGATACCTTAGACAAGATAGCACTTACAGGCTTCATTATCTGTCAGAGAGAGACGGGAAATGGGTGATAAGGGAAAGAGGTGGGGTGGGAAGAGCTCTGTTGACGTGGTGATGAGGCAGCAATGCAGAGGTTCCTGGGTGGCCCTGGGGAAGCTGGGCCTGGATCTCTGGGAGGGGCAAGGCTTGTGTGCCCAAGACCAGGCGGTGTATCTGGGAGGGCCCCAGGGGGCTGCTGAGCAGCTGGGGCAGAAGGTTTATTTGCCAAAGGAGTTGAAGTCAGTTCTTAGAGGGGCCCAGCCCAGATCTATCTGCCAGGAAGAGACTGAAGAGAAATAACAGGGGCTGAGATGGGAAAGGCTGCCCTGGCCTGCAAGCTGTAGATACAGTGTCTGCTCTCTGTTCTGATGCTGTAAGAAGCTTCCCCGTTAGTTTTGTTTCCTCAGGGCTTAGCCACCATCCTTATTGAAGGAGGAGTCAGATCATCTTTCCATCTTAGCATGAGGTCGCCTTGTAGGCCTGGGAAGCTCTGATGTACCCCATTCTCCTCAGATCTGGTAGATCTGCCTTGGCTCCCCGTGGTTTGATGAAGTCAGGATTGCAAGAGCCACCGCCATGAGTCGTGGCTCACCTAGGTGGTGCTGGGGCAGCACCAGGAAGGCGTGACTCCACCACAGCTTCCCATGGGAGAATCCCACGGACACGAGTGCTGAGCAGGGCCTTGCTGACACTCATGGTGTTCCCAGAGAGAATGTGACTGACTCATGCTCAAAGTTTTAGTACAACATTTGGGATGGGGAGTGTTCTGCTCTGAGTCACACTACGTTTTGCAAGTGGAAAGATTCTACTGTGAGCTTTGAGATGGACACTGCAGAGTGAGATGCCATCACAAGGCTTTTACAGAGCCCACTTTGCTCTCAGTAGTACCAAAAACCACTTCACCACTGAAGCCACTCCTGTGGCATGCTCTGGTAGTTGGGTTTTGCACAGGGAATGCTCATGACACTCAATTGCTAAGCAATTGCAAGTAAATTTATCACTGGAGCTATACACTCAGAAGCCTGAGGAGCCAATATTACTGCCCTCCCAAGTTATATTTGCATGTAAAGATCCCAAGGAGGCTCTTGCTGTCCTTGTTATGGTCTCAGATGAAGACCAAACTTCCCCTTCACTCTCTGAAGGCAACAGCTGTTCTACCTATGTTAATGCAGAAACCGCTGAGGAGCTCGGCTGCTGAGGACCCCAGCAAGCTGCCGCAGCCTCTGGCCAAGAACAATATTACAGTACAATGTAGAGAGTTTATTTTTCACAAGATTCTCCTAGCTTCCATGGGCTGGGCGCATGACTCAAAATTAATGGAATGCAGTAATTAATTTCACCTGTCAAGCCAGCATTACCCTATCTTCTGCTGAAAGTGGTGTTGCATCACAGTGGGTCTCAGTCTAGGACAGAATCCTGGAGGAAATTGTACATAGGGAAGTCACAGACAGGCTGAACCTGGGGCTGGATACAGCATATCTAAGAGGGTTACTTTTACTGCTGATTGTCTCCTTTAAGTAAATGTAAGACTGCTTAAGAACATACATAGAACTTGGGATCAGGCTTTCTGGATGGAAAACCAGATGACATGGGCCACATGTCATGTTTCACAGAGGAAAGAAGTAGCCCAAAACCATTTATTTTTTTCAAGGAGTAGAGACTAACTGAGTCTCCAAGGTTTTTGTTGGATAACTCCTTCAAGTGCAAATATCAAGTGCAAAGGATTTGGTGCTGGGTGAGCACTAGGGCAATGCAAACCGGGGCTCTGCTCCCCAGAACTGATTTCCTTGTACTCCCTCTTGAAAACCCCAAGCTGCCTCTCCATGCACATAGAGCACTGGAGCTCCAATGTGAGACAGACCTGAGCTCACAAAAAGGCAAAGACCTAGTTTAGTACCTGGCTCTCAGCTAATATGCTGCGAGTTTCCCAGCCAGGGTGAAGACAAGCACTTGCAGTGCTATGGACAGCCGCTGCCTCCAAGGAAGTATCACTTCCCTCTGTGTAGCCTCGGGTAGAGACTGGAAGGGTCAGAGCTGTGTGAGGCAACACCACAATTAGTGGTGTTGCTGGATGAATGTCTTCCTTAGTGCTGTGCTAAGTTGAATTCAGGGGAGGACAGGAGGAGCTCCTCAAAGAAATATTTAAAGCATTGGATGCAGAGGCAGATTAATCCTAGGAATGAGTATAGTGCCGTTTCTTGGACTGAGGATATAGCTTGGTTCATGCTGCACTGAACTGCAGGCTCGAGGGCTCTGGGAACCTCCTTCAGCACGGCAGGTTCTCAGCACCACTGCAGGAGAACAGGTGAGGCACTGGCTTGTGTTGCTTGTTCACCTGATTCCCTTGTTCAGGACAGATTTAGTCTTTTTTTCTTTTGGCCAACTCCATTCTTCACACTTCAAAATGAGAGTTATATTCCAAACAAACCCGACTGTCCCTCCCTTTACTGCTGAAAATTATTTGCTTCAGGAGTGAAGAATCGTGAAGCTCAGGTTTGGAAAAGTTGTTTTCTCTGAAGGAAACAATGTTACACCAATGAGTTTTCTGCATGGGTAGCTGTTTGCATCCCTCATTAGCTGCACACCAGGTCAAACCTTTGGGTTCTGGCAACCTGGAGAGACAACGGGGAGTGAAAGAGCAGAGTGATCTCTGGTGTCCTCGAGATCACCAGCAGTGCTGCCTCCCTGCAAGCATTCTCACTCACACTTAATCATTTTTTAATGATTTCTTCTTCAATAAAGGATTTGTACTTAGGAAGATCTGTTCCAAATCAACTTCAGCAAAGGGCAGCTGCGTTATTGAAACTGATCTCTTTATTCTCAGTCACTCTAGAAAAGCATAGTCATTGGTGTATGCGGTCTAATGCAAATGTAAATTACTAAATTGATTGCATAAAGTTGCACAATCAGTAAGTTTCTGCTTGGCTTCATGAATTCAGTGTTGTTTAACTACCTATGCTTTGCTGTGGCATATAATTCCTTCCAGGCAAATGCTACGATCTGCTTTATTAAAATCACATCGTATCTAGGGAATTTAACTTCTTTCACATAATTTATCAAGCAAGTGTGGGGGTTTTTTAGCATTCTTTCAGATTTTATGCTAATTTTGACCCTGATTTAAGATTATTGACATTGGGATTCACCCTCTGCGGACCTTAGAATTCCAGGCTTATGAAAACCATTTGATCTCTAGGAACTGATTTCAATCCTTGAAAGGCTAGCACACGCCATGGGGTCATATTTATTTTATGAGATGATTTTTTCCTAGTGAGATCAGTTAATGGAGCAGCCAGTGTTGCAAAACGTGGAATAAATTTCCAATAACACACTGCAACACCCAGAAAAGATCTCACCTGCCATTTCGTAGTCAGCAATAGGTGCATTTTAATAGCTTGCATTTTACTTATTTCTCATTTCATAACTCCCTTGCCCTCCTATATCTCCCATGTATATATATATGTATGATTTCCTGCTTTCTTACTGAACACTGGGGAATTAAAAGTCAACTCTGCTTCCTTGAGTTGCTGAAAGATTGCTTTCAGGTGCTATAGGACTTCTTCCCAAAGTTTACAATAAATCAAGACGGCATCCAGGCAGGCCGCTGCATACCCCAAATGTTTGCATAGCAGCAGGCTAGTTACTTGAAAGACACTAAGGAGCAACCCACACAAACCACAGCTTTATACTGAAAAAAAATCCAGTAAGCACTGAAAATTCTGCTGTGGTCTTGGAAGATTCTGCTCTAGGTGTTGCCAATATCTGTCACAGAAATCCAGAAAGCTGCTTTTTTCCTTGGCTCTAACATCTGCTGGTACCCAAGGCATTTACACAGCTTGCTGGGATCATTTATTGGCCTTGGTGTTGCAGCACTAAACAATTTAGTGCCGATGCCCCACATGTGCATCAGACTGAGATCTCCTGAAACTGCCTTCTGTCCCCAGCACTCCATTGTTTCCAGCCTGGTTATCCAGCCCACGAATACAGCAGGATTTCAGCAAAATGAGCATGGCAACATAAGAGCTCTTTTAGATGCTGGCTGCAGCAAGGCTGTTAAAAAAAGCTGTGTGCTGGATCTATATTACACATAAATCACACCTTTCTCACTAATTTGACATTTCCAAAATGGTGGTTTTCCCCCAGTAAAGTTTGAAAAAATGCTAGAATGTTCCTGGGCAAATGATGTATGTGCATCTTAAGGGGTGGGGAGGAGATGGAGGCAGTGTGGACATTCACTCTGTCTAAATTTAGATGTCTAATTCAATTAAGGCTAGCCTGACTATGTAACCTTCCAATGAGGTTACGCAGAGCTCCTAAACTGGGAGCCTGCTCCTCGCCATGAGCTGCGGAGATGCACAAGCTCATATGCCTGGAGTCAGACAGTGTTTTTACACCCTGGACGAGTTAGTTCATTTGACTTTTGCTTCGCTGTGGCATATTGAAATACACCCTTCTTATTTTGTCTCAAAAAAGGCTTTATTGGCTTAGCCTTATGCCCTGCTTTAACCTCTCCTCCCCATTTGTTATTTGTGAAGAGTCAGCCCTGATTAAAACCAGCCCCATCTTTTATAATTTGTGATTGCTTTTGCTTCCTCTCTATGGATTTCTTCCACAGCATTCAGAGTTTCCCCAGCCCTGCACATAGAAAGCCAGCACACAGAGAGGGCCAGGGAACAAGATTTCCTCTGTAGCTTTTCTTTAGTTTTCCCTCTGACTGGCTTCCAGGACATTTTATGTGGCCTATTTTTTAATATTTAAAAAATATTTGGTGCCTTGATTGTTCCTTCAGGGTGCCAGGCCACCCATCAATCCACTCCTTAATTATCTGGTCTTGTACCACTCGTAGGCATGTTAGCAGAAGCGTCTTTGTCCTTCACTTTTACTCATATTGAATGCAAAATGTTTGTGGATGAACTTACATTTAATTGACTCATTTTCTCTATTATTTCAATCAGAAAAAGCATATACTCTCATTCCAAGCACTGTGATGCCAAAGATCAAAACGACCAAAACCAAAGTGCATTTCCAGCTGCTCAGCTTTTTAGCAGTACCTATAAAAAGCCAACACTCTCTGGAGGACCCACCGCTTTTGAGGAGCTGAGAGTGCGGTGGAAGAGCCCCAGCCACCAGCCCTGTTCTGCCCTTCCCCTGGCAGCGGGGCTATGGGAACCCACCTCAACCTCAGCACAGGAAGCACACTGCACTGCGCTGACCAACTCGCTATTTCCAATTCTCTTCACTTTTTTCTGGTCTTTTGAACCAGCATGTGAAAGGGCCATAGGTTTGTCAGTTACAGAAATAACTAAAAGCCTTCCTCTTGACTCCAGTGTTCACTGCACTGAGAAAGTTCTCTTTTTTCAACTGTGGCAATCTTCCATGAGTCTAAAGAGGCAAGAGTCATACACTGGGTATAGTGTACCAGCAAGAGTTTCCTGATGCCTTGAGCAATTCCTTTTAAAATTATGCATAGGAAACCCAAGCTGTAACCCTAAGTCATGCCAAAACAATCTCCCCCTTCTAGATTTATAAAGTTTGCCCAGCTTTCTACCACTGCCACCCAGGTGGTACTTCACCCTACTACAGAGAAACACCTATAATTTTATTTCTTTGAAAAACATGTGAAAGTTTTGGCTCAAAGGCTGGGTGGGAAAAAAGTACATTTCTTAGCGGTTTATTGCCCTTAGGAAAACATACTTCAGTTATGAAGTATTCCCCCCTGAAAACTTACTTGACATTTTGTCGAGAAAATAGTAACATTTCTAAAAAGTTAGCCAAGCTACTTAATATCGTAGCTGTAAAGCAAAGACCTATAGAAATGTCAGTGTGTGGATGAGGCTGGTGACCTTGATTGCTTTTACTCCACCTTTATGAGCACTCACTTCAGGTGAGGGAGCGATCCTGTGAAGACTGACGCACCACAGCAGCAGCTGCTCCCATCAGAGCAGCCCCACATACGCTTCCAGCAACACTGCTGCTGTTTCCGAGGGGCTGCTTCATAGCACAGGGCTGGACTGTGGAAGAAAGAGAAGTTTGGGTATCCTGGTGAAGCTCACAAGGGCTGAATGAGGCCTCTGGAGGGTCATCCAGGTTCTCAAACCCATTTCAATGGGCAGAGCTGAGTGCAGAACATTCCTTGGGAGCCTCAATCTAGATCTTCCATCCTTCCGTTTTCAGGTTCCCAGACATGTACGATAAGCAGCCCAGAATGGCTATGATGACACACTTCTGTCAGCAACCACTTGTCTTTTAAATAAATAAGCCTAGCTTAGCTCAAATGATTTAATTAGCCAGAGTCTGTCTGATTGTCCATCTGTCATCTGCCTCTTCAGCTTGAGGGAAATTCAGGCTCTGTTGCAATCAAAGGAAGCTTTGCCATTCACGTCCATAGGACCAGAATTGCACTCCTTATCCCTCCGCCTTTGTCTCAGAGCCTGGACACAGCACAGAGCCCAGCCCGGCCTTGGCTGTCCCCATTCCGCATCTGCCCGACCCCTCTTCCTGTACCGCCACATGCAGAAATACTCAGCCATCGCTCCCATCTTCCAGGAGCAAGAGAGTTAAACGCTGCCTCCGCATAAATCTGAACTTCAAGAAAGTTCAGACCCATGCTGGGACGTGAACTTTATGTCTCAAGTCCATTTCTAGTTTCGCTGTAAACAATTTCAGAAAGTGATTAGATTTTAGGGGAAACTTGTAATAGAGCTGTAATAAGATATGATGTAATAGGTAATAATAGTAATATATAGCAGCTGTTAAGTAAAGCTTTTTCTGCATCTATCCCAGAAGAATACAGGGAGTCAGCTGCAACTTCATATTTTGAAAGAGGGAATATTAAACACTCGGACCATGATGCAGTGACGTTATTGCAAACGCTAACAGGAAAGCCCAAGGTGTGAGAGTTAAGACCAGCAGAAGATGCAAGCAAACAGCTGCTCTGACGTAAATTCCCTCAAGTTTGGTTCATTTTCTTTTATGTAACCAGGAGTTAATACAGTGGAATGGCAGATACTGTATTTGTTGGGCTTTGGGCTGCTGAGAACGGAGATTTCTGCTCTTGCTTTCTACAAGGGCCTGAGTGAACCCACATAGCTCACCTAACGAGATGAATGTGAGGTGTCAGCCTGAGGCAGCACCACTCTGCTTCCAGCCACACTCCATCCTCAGCTCATGCCTGTGAGAGAAAAGAAATGTAAAGTCAACAGGAGTTAGGTCGGGAACATTGACTTCAAAACGGAATTTCCTGGAGTTTTTAGGAGCGTGCCATAACTTAAGTGTTAACTAATATTGCTCTGTGTATTTAATCTCCATGTGTTGAAGGAAAAAGATCTTTCATGGAAAGACTAGAACAGATAAACCTATATTTAGCCTTCTATAAACACTTCCTGGGGTTGCATTTCTTAAATGCAGAGGCCAAGCACTGCACACAGAAAGTGTATGAGCACAGGCACAGTTGTATTTGACTCAAGAAAAAGAAGAGCATTTCTGTACATGATGGACAGAACCAATTATAAATTAGGCCATATATTAAAATAAAACTTGTTGTTGCTGACCATACCAAGAAATAATCCAACTGGGGAGAAAAGAGAACACAGTTTTGGGGTTGTTAACCAGGCAAAAGGTTTCCAGGGTGGAGTTACCGAGTAGCAGCATCACACAGCCAGAGGGGCTGATTCTGCTGTAGGAAGCTCTTCTTCACCTGCCCCAGGCTGTGCCAAAATCCTGCTGGCCCTGGGCTCTGCCAGTCCATTCCTGACATCAGCTTTGCTCTCCTCTTAACTCATTTGGCTCCCACAGCCCAGGACAGAGCTCTGGATCCCATCCTTCCTGCTGGCAATAGGAGAAATGGGGGCCTCTGTGTGAGACGAGGTCCTGGCCTCGGGCTGCAGTTCAGCATCTGCAGCTACAGTGAAACAGTGGGGTTTTTCCTCCCAGCTGAGGGACACACCGGGATACTCGTGCTGTCAGTGTTAGAGAAGAGAAACAGAGCTGAGTGTCCTGTTACACTGGCGTTCAGCTGTACTTGGGAACAACCATTACGTGAGAGGCACTGCCTACCGCCTGCTCTAAGTAATCCAGGCCTGATCCAAAGCCCCAAACCAGCTGCACTGCCAACAAAAGCATGTTAAATAACTTACCAGAAAGTACATTAAAACAGTCTCCTGTCCTTGGTGTTATTTTGGTATTTTGCTGCCTGTGCAATGTTACCACATTGTGCTCACTGCTCAACTGTATTTTTAGCATTCATCCGTTCACCTGGATCTCAGAACCCGATTCACTTTTAAAGATGTCCTTAATTCAAGTTTGGGTTTTGATTTTTCTGTAGGTTTTGCTCTAAAACTGAAGTGAATTTTCCGTAAGGTTTGCAAACTTTTATACTACCTTCAAATAGCTTAAGGTCATTGTGTAGTGTTACAGTGTCAACTTCAGGGAGGAGGAACAGGTATTGGTAAGTGTGCTGATGAATCCAGAGGAATTTGAGAGTGATTAACTTCAAACAAAGAAGCTAGGCTGTTTTAATGATGAGATTGTTATCTGAGTTGAATGCATTTAAATGTGTATTTTACAGTTCATTGGTCAAGTCACAAAAGTGCCATAAACCTTAAATGAAAAACTGAAGGTTAATAGGTCAGAAATCAGCCACGGATTTTGATGGGCCAGGAAACAGTGGGGCTTTATTCTGTTCAAGGTACCTGCAAGATAGAGGTCACGGTGTGCCATGCGGTGTGCGGATGGCTTTTCAGCAGTCACCCTGTACTAGGAGGGAGGGAAGAAGTCAGAAAATCTGGGACATGAGCAGTGATGCTAAGGGGTACGGCCAGCAAAGGTCTGATGTCACTTCCCAGAGACAGGACACTTCATTTGCACTGACCTGGTGGCATTTCGTCCTTTGAAATCTGCAGTGCAGGGAAAATTCCTCTCCTGTGCTCTGCGTGGGCCTGGGCTATCATGGAGCTTTTGCTGAGCACTTCTCCCATCTGCACAGAGTGGCTGCATTTCCCCTTTCGTACCAGGGAATGTTGTTCTTCTGTGATTGTTGTATTTATTTTACAAGTTGTGCTAGGAATGTTGTGTGGCACTCTCTTGGCTGCTCTCGCCTATGATTTACAGGAGTTATAAACATTCCAAAGTATACATGTAAGTTAAATGATACATTAATATTATAAAGTTACAATTCTGGTATAAATGTGTCATCAGTTTGAAAATTCAGTTTTTCCTTTGCCCAGCTTTGTGATTAGGCTGACTGGAATCCACTCGGTGCAAAAGCACTAAAGACATGAATTCAACGTGCGTGTGTGTCCCCAAAGTAAAATGCTGCAAAGACAAGAGGAGAAGGATATTCTGCCAAGCTGAAATAGTCAGAATATTTAACCATTTGCATACATTTTATCATATTCTTCAATAAATAGAGGGGAAGAAGTTAGTTTAATCGCATGCCAATGACAAGAAGACAAATTAGACTCTCAGAGTCTGCCCTGCACAGTCCACCTCTTCCCATAGGCTCATGCCACTCTGCAGTGCCAGAAACCACAGAGCTGTACTTGCTGCTTCAAGGGATATGTCTGCATGGGCAGCCCTCCCAGCCCCGGGCACACACTGCCACGTCTCTGAGTTGGTTGAATCCGAGCCAGCTCTGCAAGCCAGTGCCTAGACCTTGCTGGCCTGAGTGCAAAGTGCCCCTGAGACACTTGGGTGGGCAGACTGCCCCACTTCTCTCTTGGGCAGGGCATCTCAGCACTGCTGCTTGCAGCACAGACGTAGTATTCGTCTTTCCTTCCCCTCTTATCCCTTATGCCATGAAAAGAAGCATTTACATCTGCTAGAAAAGCAGGAATAAGCCGTATACTCCATAGGAACTAGGATTTTCGTAGGAACTTGAGGAAGTTCATAGGCATCCAAGTCTGTATTTGAGAAATATCTGCCAGAGAAGTAGTGAAATGTAGCAAAATCAGATGATCAGTTCAAGATCACTCAGGAAATTAATATCACTGGGGGGAATGAGATGTAAGGTTTTAGAAGATCTATCTATACCCAGACTCCAGCTCTAACATACAGAAACTCAGCTGACAGGTATTCTCTAAAATATAGTCTGGCTATGCAAATAAGAGGAAAAATAATCACTTATGTAATGAAGGCAATAGAATAAATAAGATTAAAGACATTCATCTGAATTTATCAAAGGAAAAGGGAATTGTGGCAGTAAGAATTTGCAGAATGAATCTCAAAGTCTGATGGAGATAGCTTCATTTTGAAGGATAGGAAGTGGCTGTGTTTGTTATCTCTATCCAGCTAGGCAGTATTAGTCTGAAGAATCCCAAGGGATGCTCATATTCAGAATAAAATTCATTAACTGTTTAATAAAAGGAGATTCTAAGGTGACCTAATTCTTTGCACTCACACTGCAACTCCGCTTCAGCCTGATTAAGGTGATGAGTTCAGCTGCTTCATTCAGGGTGGAATGTCCCCCAGTCCCTGAAAAAGTTGCTTGCATTGTCTTAATGATCTATTCTTCATCAATCATCCCATAAGAAACCTTGAAAAAAAAATTCTTTCTTTGCAAAAATTTTATAAGAAAACGGCTCAGAATGCAGAAGGACAGCCCTAAAATGACATTCCTCCCTCCTGCTAGACACAGCGAGGCAGCTGGGGCAGCTATCAGATCAAACAAGCCTACCACCGAGCTGCTTCAGTTTTCATTGTTGCAATACGAACATATTTTATGATGTCTCATAACTCATGCATGAGATTCTGATAATGGTCACGTCAGCCCCCACATTTCACACTGCGTTTAAAAATACGGCTTGTTTATACACCACATGGGCTGCAGCCTGCCATCAGATTTACATCTGAAAACACGCAGCACCAGCACACAGCCTCAGACTGTCTTATGAAACGCACACTAACATGAACCAAAGTTGTCTCCTCGCTGTAATTAATGGTTTTGAATTTCCCATTCTTCTCTTTGAAGACAAACTGAGTTGAATCCATACACAGTGGAATCTCAGGAAACAAGTTTAAGACATTTTGTGCATCGCTTTCATCCCGTATCCTCTGCAGACTGTGGGTGAACAGCATAGGTGGGTGGTGGCTAGATGGGGTAGAGCCATTGTGTGTCTGTGTTAGGGGTTACAGTATCTCGTTTTATTCTGTGTGTTTGGGGGCACTTAACATTCCACTTACAGCCCCGATCTCACGGACTGTTGTGAGAGAATCTCTGCTCTCAGCAGTAGAAAGTAGGCTTGTAGCCCATCAACTTACATACAAAAAATCTTCAGTATGCAACTGCAGTCTTAAGGCAAATGGAAAGAACCTGAAGCATGCATACAACAGCACAAACAGATAAAAATAAAACAGTGTAATGAGCTCTGAGCCAATTTCACAATTATGCTGCCTGAGTCACAAAGCCAAATTGCTAGGAGTTGGCAGGAACATGTGAATTTTTATTTGAGTATATTCTGTCTATATTACATTACTATATTAGCTCCTTACATAGTAAAATAGAGCATGACTTAGCATTCGGCAGTAAGCCCTTCCCTTTTTTGTGTCCTATGCTGCAGTAGCACAGTTTAAGCTAAAATCATTTTTGATAATGGCAATAAGTGCAAGATATTTCCTGACTGTAAAAGCGAGGTGGTGTTTCAGCTGTTTCTTTTTTAATGCAGAGTATTAGATCTCAACCTGAGACGGGAGCCAGTGGCTTAAAGGAACTTGTTGATGATTTCAAAGATTCATGCAGTGTTTTCCTGCGGTGTTTGTATAGCCGCTGGGCAGCTGACAAGTAGTTTTGCAGAGAATAACGGTTGCACTTTATCCTTCCATGGTGCAGAGAGAGACACACGTGGCAATAGAAGGGACGGGGGCTTCGAGCAGGCCAGCACAGCTTGTTCCAATTGTGGAGGCTGCTGCCTTTGTTACTGACGGTGCGTGCACTCAGGGTGTGCAGCCTCCTTCCATGTCCCTGGCTTGCCCAGTCCACACTGTGCTCTCTTCAAGTCCCAAGCTCCTTTATCTCCTCACGCACTGAGGCTTTGCTTCCCACCACATGATGTCTCTTTAATCTCTGTAAACCCAGTTCCTCGCCAGAACAAACTCTGTGCCAGAGTGCGCTGGGGAGGGATGGCAGGGCCGAGCCGGGAGAGGCCGCACACATTGGTTCTGCTCAGACACCTCCTTTGGCAGGGAAGAGAAGGCAACAGAGAATTATTCAAAGTCCCTTGGAGGATTTTCCATTGATTATAGCACCAGCCTTACCTGTATTTGCAGGTCTAACATCACACAAAACCTTCTGAATGTGACCCAACCTTCAGCACTGAGATACCACCTGCTGCGGGTGCTACCGGCAGAGAGAAGCTTTTTGGGTGAGATTTCAGGCTGAGGGCAGGCTCTATGCAGACCTTAGCCTGGGTGCGGGAAATAACAGGCTTGCATGGAAAGCTTATTCCAAAAAACACTGTATATTGTATTTGGAAGCACATGGGGGGTTATCTACACAAGCCAAGTGTTATGTTTTCCGATTGTCCAATAAAATAGATTTACATAGGAGCAAGGAAGAAATAAGGCATTTTATAAGACTGTTTCCCAACCTCCGTGAACTAAGGAATCTTGATTTAAAGCTGCTCGGTGCCCAGCAAGAGGAAATAGTTTAGACTATATATGAAAAGAGAATAATGGCTCCATCAGGTAGCCTGTCAGCTTGGGAAAATAGAGCCAGGTTCGTGTGTAGGAAAGCAGGGTGAATGATCTGCTCTCCCAGGAAAGGGCTTCAGTGAGGCGTTTAATGAGACGAGAACAGACTTACTGTTCTGTGGGACTTGTACAGCTGTTCCCATGGGCCCCTTTGAAAATTGCTGTCTGAATAGGTACAATGAGAAACATAAAAGTCTGTACTTACAGTGGAAAAGCTGAGTCTCAAAGCATTTACAAGACCAGTCCAAGGCTTTCAGAGGCACAAGCTGAATCCATGTTTCTTAAAATCTGGCACCTTACCTCCAGGAACATCTCCTCAGTCAGGAGAAGCAGCAGAAAATGTGCTGTTGGACAGCAGTGCCATACCCTGTGCAAAATCTCACTGTTATTTCAGGGTGTCTCTTTCCTACTTTATTTCGGGCGAAACTCCACATTTCCAAAAGACTTCGATGCAGAACAAAATTTTACAAACCTCAAGGCCAAGGTCAATTGACAATCAGGAATTATTCATGGGAAATTAGCAAATGGGACAGCCACAGAATGAAATCTGCGCTTAGAATCACCTCCAACTGGCCAGTGCCTAACTTACTGGACAGCTTTATTGCATCTCCCAGGACTAAAACATCATTTTCTGACAACCAGTTCATGATCCAAACTAAGCAGAAGCCCTTTTTGTGAGTCTGCTCTGAGGCTGCCCACTGTGCCTGGATCTGTGAAAAATATCAAGAAGAAAGGGAGCAGGAGGGATATTTTGCTTTGCTGTGCTAGAGGAAGAAATAGGCCTTGGCATTCCCAGACACAGCCATGGTCAGGTAAACCCGAGGCATCACCACAGGGTTCAGTTCTGCCTTTGTCTTCACAGTTTAACAAAGTCTGTGATGATTTTGGTGGGGTTCAGAGCCATGTCCAAGTGATGGAGGTCCTCAAGATTCACCGTCCCCGCTGTGAGTGCCTGCAGGCCACACAAAGGCTGGATTATCAGGCAGCAGGCAGGAGCAGCCACCCCTTAAATGATGGGCAGTTTTGAAAAGGAAAGAAGAGAGGCTTGTGACACAGGCAAGTAAGAGCTGCTGCTTTTGCAAGACAGACTGGTTACAGATGCAAACTGGAAAACAGACAGGGACTTTTGGAGGGAGAACAGCAAGGGAAGGTGCTGCAGCCTGCATGCTCTGCTGATACAGATTCAACGTCAGTAGATGAAAGGCCACATGCCTGAGGAGGACCAATATAAATGCAAAATATACTTTGGATGGAAAAGTTCCTGAGGAAACTAGAGAGGAAACTGACCTATTGGCAACTGCAGCTGAAAAGAAGTCAAACAGGGTGAAGGATATATGGATGGGGAACTGGTTACAAAGCAAAGGAGATAGCTGCTCCCCTCATCTGGAAACACCAGGAATTCTGTAATTTGTGTTATGCAATTTGCTTTATAAATTACACTGGAGGAGAGATTCAAAAGGAACAAAAGGCCTTGTGATAGGAGATGCCGTTTTTGGGAAGACATAATCAGCTAAGCTGTGAGAAAATATATTGCCAAAGCATTGCAGACAGACAAGGCGTAAAATTCCCCTGAATAAAAGATGTGGCTCCTACAGAGCACCCACAGGGCTGTCTGTGTGCACGGAAGTGGGCTGGCAGGAATGCCCTTACCTCTTTGGGCAGCAGCCACATACTCAGGAGGATGAAATGCAGCAGTAAACAGTGGAGACTGCAAGAGCATTGGCCTCAGTTGTGCTTCAAGGGTCAATGCTCTTGCAGGTGTCTTCAGATGCAGTGTGGCTGTTGCGTAAAGGAGGGTTTAGGCAAGCTAACAAGACTCTGTTCTTCTCTGTGCACTCATCTGGTAATTGTACGGACTGAGCAAGAACCATCTTCCATGTTTTTTTCCTCACATAAGCAACAAATGGGGTCATGGGTGGCAATTGCCAAAAGTAATCTTTCAATCTCTTGTTTTCTCAACGTGAAAAATGTATTACATTTTTGGAGGAAAAAAAAAGACAAAGAGAAATGACTTTGCCTGGAACCAAAAATTAAAAACCCCAAAGTCTTTCTTATGAAGTGAGCTTGGATAAACATACCTATTGGCTTTAAAATATAATACTTTTGTTCAGAGAGAACAAATGGTATGAAGGGTGTGAGTTCTTTCAAGCAAAGCTCTGTATCTCAGAAAGCTATTTACATTGTCTTAAACTTGATTCAGCTCTTTTCTCTACAGTATTTGTTTTCTTTGCATAATATTCTTCTTTGCATTAGTCCTTCTGCCACAGTTTCATGAAAGGATTAGCAAAAAAGCAGGTTTTATTGTCTGCAGTTTTGCTTTGACCTTTATGTCACTCTTGTTTCAAACAATCTCTTTCTAACTTTCTGCATTCTTTCTTTTTCCTTCTCATTTCATATTCTTTTCTTAACAATTAATCTGCTCCACTTGAGCCATTTTTTTCATAATGGTTTTCAATAGATATAATCTCTAGGACCTCTCAGTAAATAGATGTTGGCTTTTACTCAATTTGAGCCCAAACTCTTGTGCTCAAGACTGAATTCATGTCTTTTTTTTATACTTGCAAAACTTTGGTAACAAAGTTTGTCACCTTATCAAACATCTTCTTTAAAGAAACACGTGGTACGTATGATCCCACCTCTGACTTATTCATAAATCCATTGGAGAAGGCTTTGCTCTTGTCAGCAGGCTAATATGCTGTAATAAGTGCAAGGCTGTTACTCCTCCTCCAGCCTGAGCATGCTGGGAATTATTACTCTCCTATGATGCTTTACTTTGCTTCTCCAGTGTCAGGAGGTGTGTGCAATATGGCCAATGGCCTCACCACTCTGCAGAAATATTTGCTAAAATACATGATGGAGCTCAAAGCACATGGGGTTCACCTGCAGTCTCTAGGGTGGCTATAAAGACATTCCAGCGTAGCTCTGCAAACAGAGGAAGACTCGGGGATGCCACAAAAGGACCATAATGACTGAGATTAGGCAGGGTGGCGTAATGACTCAGACACATTGCTTTTAAACCAACATGATCCACAGAGCTGCAGAACTTCGTCCTTAATATCTCATACTAAGAAAATAAAGTCACTGTGCATCCAGCCACAGAAAAAGGCAGTGTGATCAAAGCTGACCCAAGGATGGTTTCTCCACAGGACGTCCAAATAAAAGTCAGAATTGAGCAACAGAGAAAGCCTTTGTGGTCAAGAACTAAGCTAAGTTCAGCAACCATATAGGATAACAGACTTGTTCAGAGTTAGATTACTGTCATGTCCTAGAAGTATTTTTAAAAATAATACTTCAGAGCTGAAACCAAGCTTCAACCACTCCAGATTAACAAGTGTCTAGAGCAGGTTTACCTCCCACGCCAGTGTGTGGGGCATTCAACCAGCACAGGCTGGCAACTGCACAGGGATAGGTTTTATCAGTAATGAGCATCTTGAAATGAACATGTCTGCATGAATGTAAAACTTCTTTAAAGATCTTGGCCCAACCCAGAAAGAAAAAGGAAGGATTCTCCAAGGTACGGTTATTTCTCCAGGCTGTGTTGGACAGTTGCCAGCTTTCTTCACAAAACTGCTGTTTTCCTCATTCTGTGATTGCAGTGGGCAGAGAGCCACTGCACAGAAAAGAACTGGCACATCCTGAGCTCCATCCGCCCGCCCCAACAGCCGTCGTTAGGATGAGCTGGCAGGTGCAGTCACTGTCTTCTGGCAAAAATGCTGTGTGACCTCTCTTTGCTCCTTCAAGCTCAGTGCCCTCTCTCAGTCACATTTTCAAGTGCTATGAATGGCAGCCTATAGTTGTTCAGGTGCCTTTTTGCATGAAAGCCTGACATTTTGCTCTGCCAGCATGAGAAAATTGATTATTTATCCTTCCACTGCTGAGCTCGATCCTGCCTTATGTCGTGAGCACCATCAAACCCGTGGGAGCCAGAGCCAGGTCACTGGGAAATCTTCAATGAATTGGGGTTTTGTGTTACTAAAAAATGGCAGGCAATTAAAAATGAAGGTTTTGTGCAAATGTGTTGGTTTTTACCAAATTTAACTCAAGACAAAGTGGGAAGCTGCTGAGTGTGCTCTGCTCACCCAGGACAATATCTGGTGTCCAGGGCCATCAGCTGCACTATGGGAAGTTATTTTCAAGTCCTTTTTCTGAAATGGTGTAAAACCTTTCACACAGCACCTCAACCAATCTGTCATATGATACCTTAACCAATGCTTTCTACCCTATGAGAGATGGATGCTATAAACTAGTGCCTCAGGCATTCATTCAGAATAAGAAAACACTTCCCAAACTTCTTCTGAGGAAAAAAAGAACAGTAGTTTTTGATTTCTTTCTCTTAAGGAAGAAAGAAAATGTTGACACCTGCAGATTTCACAACACACAACTTGGTGTCCCTGGTGTTGGTCCACCTGGAGTGACGGGGGTGAACCTTTGCTGACCCGCTGCCTTATCCACCAGCCTCTCTGTGACCCAGCTCCAGGACTGCCCATCCATCAGCCCTGGCACATCTGAAACTCCCAAGGTCATTTACAAAGACAAGCCAAAAGTCTGCCTTTAATAACAATTAATTTCTCGTAGTTAATTAATAACAGTTTGAGTAATTGGGAGACCTGGATGAGGAATGAAGATTGGATCTAAGTTATCCTGTCTGCCCTCTGTTCTTATTCCTTCATGTCCAAGTGTACACCACTGGTAACTAGAGGGAAAAGCAGAATGCTGAGTTGCAAAAACACATTCTTTCCCCTAAAACATGAGGGGTCATGTTTGCTCCAGCAAATGGGGCTTCACAGCAATGGATCATTAGTGAGTTAAAGAGAGGTAAGCCTGTGTCTGCCCATGGCTAGCAGCATGTCTTCATCTCCTCGTTGCTGTAACTGGTAATACAAGCACAGAGCCAGAGAGTATGGCCACTGCTACCTGCCTGCAAAGCAGCCATCAAAAAGACTTGTGAGACCCAAGTCTTTCCCCTCAGTTTGCCCAGGCAGTGTGGCTCATTTGTACATGATGAAGAAAGTTTGACACCTTTTGGTTTCTTGAAGAATGTATGTCAGAGCAACGGGCGAGGAAAGGTGAGGCAGGAAATCTGGCTCCCTTTAAAGGTGCTTTGATAATCTCCTGCACAAAAAGCAAAAGCCCTCAGGTTTCTCACATTGTAACATGGAGCATGCACTGCTCAAGACCTACATTTATAGCTCAGTTACTAGGAGTGAAATGTTTTACATGTCTCTGGGGACACGTGAAAGGAGAGCTGCCCCCAGTGTGCTACTAGAAGCCATGCCAGAAGTTCAAATAAATTTTTTCCAAGACTTTATGATCTGATGCTTGGATTACATTTGTTTAGCTGTAGAGGTGTGAGGTCTGAACAATTTGTCAAAGGAAAGAATAGCCCCAGCTCCAGACATGTGTGCATTTGGAGTTCAGCTTCAATCGTGACACTGTGGAAATCCTTTAGGAGGGATGAAGTCATCGGATGCCTTGCACAGGAGAGAAGAGGGACACAAACAGTGACAAAGAGCCTGGAGTATATGTTGTAAGCCACCTTCCTTTCCCTCAAAGCAGGTTGTTTTTGCAGACATGAGCTGAACCTTATGGCTTCCCAGAAGTGAAGGTGTACATGGTGCTCACCTCATTGAACAAGCGATGTGGGGAAACCGGGGACATTTCTGAGGCCACAAAGCAGAGCTGCCATCTCCATCTGCCCTGGAAGACATGCCACTGGACAGAGGCAGAGAAGCAGAAATGGCAGCCTGGTTGAGTCCATGAGAATCCCTCTCAGAGCCCTGATGAAGGATTGTGTGCTGTGGCAGTAATCCCAGGTCCCCCACCCTTCATCCCCTCCTTCACTTCCCAGGGCCTCCTATCCCCAAACAATCTGTTTTTCCAACCTATCACCCCTAAACAATTTCTTTCTTCCTCAGGTCCCACCTTCTTTCTCTCATCAGTCTTCTCAGTACAGGTCCTTCTGCCCACCCACAACATTTCTCATCCTACCCCAACTCTCCATCACCTCCCACCTCCATCAGACACTAGCATCCACTAATATCCTGCATCTGTCCACTGAAGCAAACCAAATCCACTCCTACACACACACTTATTCTGGGAGCTGAGGAAACCTAGACGTGAGCTGCGCTCACCAAAAATCTAGTGGAAAATGACTTAAGGGCAGAAAAAGACAAATGCAAGAAAAAGATGGACATATGGTAGCCCTAATAAAGGGTGATAAAGTCTCCTGAAATTGTTGGAAAGACTCCCACTTAATTAACCGAGCTTTGGACCAGACTCCAAAGCAGATCACTTTCCAAAGTTGAGATAAGTTCCTGGCTCCTATTTCCAGCTCTTGAGCTCAGAGTGCTCGACAAGGCCCATCCTTCTGCTTTTATTAATACTAGGGAGTCACTCGTTTGTAATTCTTCTGAGACTGGAGCTCACTTCCCGTGTCAGGATGCAGATCATTTATAAGGCGATAAGGGGCTATATTAACAATGTAACACAGAAGATGTTCACATTTTTTGTCTCAAGATACTTTTTATCATCAGTAAACACAGCGGAAAATCTGGCTTCACTGACCTTTGCTTTCACAGTGGACATAAAACCCAACATTTATTTAATATAGTGTGGTTTCAGGTCCAGAACATAACACTGAAGAGAGAAGGAGCTGTGGGTGTATTTTTGAAAATACTGCTCTTACAAGCCTATTTACATTATTTACTAATTGTTCCAAGTGCCAGCAGTGTATTTTTACTTTATCTGGAGGAATTTCCGCCTAACACCATCCACCCAAATGCCTCAGTTCTTTTGTTTTCATTTGAAGAACAACAAAACATATAGTTACCAAGCACATGACAAGACTTCATGATGGATTAACTGCACTTCACAGTCCAAAAGTAGGCTTGTAGATGAAAAGCAAATGTGAAAAGGCATTCAGTCAGTCAAAATTTTCTCTCTAATTGCGCTGTCATAGTTAGTCTACACCTTATCTATTGAAAGGAGTAACAAATGTTCATCTTTTGTCTATTGAAATGTATTTAAATGACTTGTCCTCACTAAAAAGAAGACCTCACTTACTAGAAAGGAAAATATCAAATCAGTCTTTCAGGGAAGGCAGTTTTAATGAGCTAATCCAGTTATCCACAACAGATTTAGGACAGGGATGGTTCACAGCATTTGGACTATTATTTGGTTCTATTTCAGGAGTCTTTAATTTCTAGGTAATAGGTTTAACTCCACAGTGCTCTACAGTTATGATCAACTCAGAGATGATGATGAGGAGAAAAGTCAAATTGCAGCTGATGCTTTCACGATGAAACAGTTCCGGTGGGTCAAGGACTCAGTGGGCCAGACCTACAGCACAGCAACTCTGAGAAGCGTCCCCTGAGCTGGGGGAGCAGAGCCTCGTGGTGACCCCACCTCAGCCCTTGGGGCCCATTGCTCATGATCTATTTCCCTGGAAATGAAAGAGCAAGATTTGGGGTGCCTAGATCTAAATATATATATATATATATATATACATATATATATAGGAATGTGACTTTCAAAAAGTGGTCAGCACTCACATCTAAAAATAGAGGCACTGGAAATCACTGGTGACTTTTGACAGCCTTGGCCAAAATCAACTATTTTTAGCCCATCTGTTCCCTCTGATCTCAGTTCTCTCAAAAAGAATGTATATTCTAGGGGAAGGGGAGGAGGCAGAGGTTCTTGTCACGGAATGAATTAGTCACCAGTAGTCTACGCTGGAACACTTTCATATCAAAAGCGCTAAAAAATGACAGAACCACTTAAATTCTTTAAATGCATGTGAGAATGTTGCCAAGTTTTGCAAGCAATTAAACTTAATGCAGGATAAGATGGCAGGGATGAAGGATAATTATATGCTCTCAGAAGCCTGGTCTTTTTATAAATGAAATGGCCTCAGGGAGTTTTCCAGCAATGTTTGGGCTCAGCCTTTTTGTTCCAACAAAGCCAATTGCCAGTAGTGGCTCTGCAATGGGCATATGTGACATGATTTCCAATGAATTCCCTGTCAGATTCTCATTCAGTTGCCCACCAAACCTGACAGTAGTTGGGCTTTTCTTTTGTTGTTTTGTGCAATTAACTCTTGCCTAATATGTTAACATTCCTGCATACCTATACCCTTAGTAAGCAAAGAGTTCGTTATAATGGACACTAACAAATTTATCTGAAAAACAAACACGAAGCTGTTGAGGAGATGGTATCACAGGTGCACCAGTAACACCAATGAGAGCACTAATTACAGTTCTTGCTAGTGAGCCCAGACCTGTGAAGTGTTTGTTAGTTCATAAGAGATGCTCAGTGCAACCACTGACTGCTGAACATCGAGACTCAGTTCACTCTTGCTGGAGGGATGCAGGCACAGATACCGATTTGCCCTTGCATGAGTTGTTGCTGGGCACATAACAGAGTATGTGCAGGCACCATCCTGTAGCAGTATCAGAAAGAAGTCTTTAGCAAGATTAGAGGCTGATGGCAGAAGGACTGTCCTTCAAACTTTGAGCACGTTTTGGATGTTAAATGAAATTATTCCTCTTCAGATAAGTTTAACAGACATATTTGTGAAAAATTATCCAGTTTTCAAAAATGTTGTAAATTCTTTTCTAACGATTCTCCTAGACCAGTTAAGAAATTGCAGGAGGTGATATAATATTCTTTATGTGATCCTCATTATTGTGCTGTTTGAAAAGTTTAACTTAGCCAGACATGTACTAGAAATGACATTAATATGATTTAGATTATATAGTAAAAATATCATGTAGTCAAGCTGAACAAGTTCACAAATGTAGCGGAAATGCTGAGTCAAGGCCTGAAGCAGTGATGGAGCACCTGGTGGGAAGGCAGGGCCAACCCAGGGGAGCTCAGGTGTAAGCAATGCATCTGAGAGACCAGAAGGGCTGGAGCCAGGATCCACCCCTTCCAGCCCTCTTTTACGGGTTGGCAGTAGAAGTGAGGGGATCTTGCTGGAGATCCCTGCATACATGAGGCCTTCTGAAGGTAAGCAGCTACTTTCCTTTATCTCTGTGCTTGTGGCTGTTGCATTTGAGCAAGTCCTCACTTGCTGCAGTCTACGGCCTGCTGCTCTGCTGCACTTTCTACCATATTACAATGAGTATCTCAGCAATGGAAACTTTAGGAGGGGATAGGCTGTGATAAAAGTCATGAATTATTGGAATATTATAAGAATGAAGGATTAACAAACTAAAAATGGATAAATCTCTTGGCTCGCTCATTTCAAATTTGCTATCCCTTCTCACAGCTCCCAGTCTGACAGGTTGCCAAACACAACCTTAGGCCAGACAACAGATAGTTGGTTCCAACAGAAGGAGGGGGTATTTATAAGCAACTTATCTGACAATTTGAAAAAATGACTTCTATTTCTTCTTTATTTCCATTTTCAAATCTAATAAATCTATCTTGTGATATTTTGGCAACGCTCTCTCCATGTAAAACACTTTATTTGCAACTAGCTTCAAAAATATTTCTTCAGTACATTCCAACTAGCTGCAAGAATGATAATCTTACAGACGTTTTTCTTTTTATGGTTTCATTATTTTTAGTTGAATTGCTGGTCTTATTCTTGGGAGCCTGTTGGATCCTGATGATGCTTGCATTTGCTGTTGGGAATATGGCGCAAGCAGCACTGAACTGGATGACATTTATGAGGGCCCTAATAGCTTTGCTGCTGGCAAAGAGCTGAGAATGTCGTTTTCCCAACCCCACCTACAGACTTCAGGACCTAACAAGCTCTGGAACAAATGTTGCACTTCAGTTTTGTTAAAAAAAAAATGATTTTATCTATTGCTGGAAACCCCTCCAGCACTTTAGGAAAAAAAAGGAAGAAAAAAGAAGGGAAATATGGTTATATCTGATGCCTGTCTTTGTTTGCTGGATATGTGTCAGTATGACTAGTTCAGTGATACCACTCCATAGCATAACCGTACTCCTACATCGCCACATAACTGACACAGCCATGCCACCAGCAGTTAGGACTTGTTGCCTTGTATAAGCCAGGTCAGGGTACAGCTGTGTATCCAGGTGAAATGTGCTGCACCAGGGAGATGCTCAATCCTACCAGGGCATCCTTCATTCCATGTGAGCAGCAAGTGGATCTGTGCACACTGACCTTGTGAGCAGAGTTAGTGCAGTGTAATATGGGTGACTGGCACAGAAGTTCATGGGAATCTCTTTTAATGATTAAAGACATCATGTCCTTTTCATAAGGAAACATTTGAAATAAAGTTGGACCACAGAAATTTCCTACCTATTCCTTTTTGTTGTAATATCCATTTTTTTTATTTCCTAACCTTGTCTCTTGAAGGCACTGAATGTTGTTTAGCAGCTTCTGTTTCAGTTCTTGAGGGCTGTGTATTTCAGTAACTGATACAGAATATAGTGACTGGGAAAGGATCATTAAGGAATGAATGAGGTATATATTGATTGTCTGTTTGCAGTTAACGCTAGCATGATATTTCTAAGTTTTTGATGATTAGTGCTACATTTGAGGAAACAACACCAAGAAATATCTAAGTAAAGATCTGAGACCCTCGATTTCAGAGGAGCTAAACATGAAATCAAAGCTGTTTCCTGGGTCTATGCTTAATGTGTCACTAGTGCACTGCACCTGTGATTGCCTGATTGCCCTTCACTTATGATTCAGGTGTTTTCATTACCTTTGGTGCTAATATCAGCAGCAACTATTTGATGTTTTAATATCAGATAGGTCTCACATCCCTGAGCCTAACCATGCATCTGGGGCTTGAAAGCTCCAGAGATAGATGCAGGTCTCACGTGTGAATCAGCATGCAGCAAAGTGCAAAAACCAGAATTCTTTCTACTGGTTGCCTGGAGAGGTCCTGTGCATTTATACTGGCATAACTCACACCAGAATCCTGATCCCTGAACCTTGAAAACAGATACTTTGGTTTCAGGAAAGAAAATGGATCCACAACAAATGGTGTAGCATTGCTTAATGGTTTCCTCACAAATCCCTGTCTCTGCTCCGGAGCTGTGAAAACAAATGCAGAGGCTGCTCTTGTTTCAGCCTCAGGAGGAACCTGACAGGTGCAGTTAGTGAGCTGCTCAGGATGATAAAAGCCATGGGTTCAGTCTGCTATTACAGCAGGCATCATGTACAGCTTGGACTCTTAGCTCTCTTAAGGGCTGTCTGTAAAACTGCCATAAAAGGTGAGGTGCTGCACTATGTGCGTGGTTCCTGCATGGACTGAGCTCCCATGGAAATGCAAGACAGGAAGGGAAGGCATGAGCTGCGAGCCCCTGAGATGATGACGACACAGAACTTGGGCCAGCCAGTACAAAGGGTGAGGAGAATGGTTCACATAGGAAACTTGGACCTGGGGATTGGGTTTCTGTGCATTTTCTTCTTTGCAAAGGTTTTATAGTTTGCTAGGGCTCTCAAGACAAGTTCAGCCATGGGTCAGTCACAACCCGAGGTTTCTGCTCTCTTAACACCATATTCCACAGTAATTTCTGCCCCACACACAGTCTTTGCTGTTTGAAGGCTGGGATATTGGATAAAGTTTTATTGGTTTTATTGAAAAATCCTACAGAACCAAACAGACTCAAACCAACAACCTTGAAAATCACTGGCTCTCCTGTTGGCTCCAGCAGGACAGCTGACAGGAAGCACCCAAAGGAACCTCCCATCCCTTCCTCTGCAGCCTTCCAGCCCAGATTACTGCACCGAGGTCCTTCCTCACCACTTGCCTGCCCTGCCCCCCCCGTCCCCCCCCTCCCCCAGGCAGCAGCCTGCAGCTGTGCCTCACCTCTGGGAAGCCTTCTCTGTTGTCTTGCCTAAAACTTTCTAGCTGTAGTTTAAGCCCTTTGCTTTTTGCCCAATCCTCTCAGGCACAGAGGAAGGCTTTATATAAAAATACTTCATAAATCGATAGAAGGCAAGATGGAGCCACTCTGCTTCCATAGTTACTTATTTATGTTTAGCCAGAAATTTAGAGGATTTATTAGCTTCCTCGGTGTGGTTCGAATAAACCACACAGAAGAGCAATAACTTTCTATGAAGTGCTTTAGGGAAAATGCAATATAAAGTGGTGACTTCAGGACACCTGTTAAACCTGGGTGTTTTGCCATTGCATACAGCAGAGGCTGGATTTCATTCAGTGACTGGCAGCTTTCATCTTCACATCTTTGTCAGCATCCATCACTCATCCATCCTGAGAGCATCTCAGTTTTTCCCAAATGGGTGCATGAAAAAATTGTGAAGCCTCCAGTAGATCTTGCTGAGCTGTGGACTCTTCACCTCCCTTAGGGGAAAAGATCTCCTTAAAGCAAGGTTATATCATGCTTGTTTGATTTGTCTGATCTTGACTTCAAGTAGAGAAGAAAGAGATGAGAGTGTAATTCTCTCACAATGTAAACACAAGTTAGAAGGAAGAGAGAAAGAAATACAGATTCTGGAAGAGGAGGAGACTCGTGTAGAGCACTGACAGCCTCAGCCTCATCCATCCATCACCCCAGGCACAGACCAAAAGTCAGTTCATCACAAAGGTTTATTCATGTCAAACAGTTCTAGCTCCCAGCAGGAATGATGGGACCCGCACTGAGCAGAGAAGGGTTGAATCATCTGAACTTATCGCACAGAGGTTTCAGAAAGTTCACATTTCAGAGCCCCAATGCATTTTACAGCTTACTTGAAGGGAAAGGGCTGAAACATCCAATATATCTCCCATAGGCTGACAACCTAGTAAACACTCCTGCAGGATAACGGTGATCCTTAGAACAATGGAAACATTTTAGTTAGAAACTGTAGAAGTTACAAGGCAAAGATTTATGTGCTGTGGGGTAAATAAATATTCAGTTCCCATTAATGTTAATGGGAGTTAAGTGGCTAATTCCCCACACATTATGCTGAAGATTTACTTCTCTGTGTTTTATAGAATAAATTAATTTATAGTCTTCCTGGAGGTTAGACCTGAGAAAAACAAAGAGCTCAGAGTTTACTCCATTTTTATGAGGTCATTTTTTTTAAGGGAGGTTTATTCCCTGAACAGAAGGAAAGGTTAGGAGAGCACTGAGTTAGAGCAATCCCCCCAGCGGGATGCCAGCGAGATTTGTGGCAAGGCATTTCATCCAGCTCACAGACAGGGAGGCACAAAAAGATCCGCATAAAATGTCTTAATAACAGAAGCCGGAAATTTGTAACAATAATAAAGGGTGACATTTATACAGGGCCTTTCATCCACACATCTACAAGCTGGAATTTGCAGTCAAAGGCACTCACAAAAAAAATCTTGCTTGTGATTTCACATGAAAAGGGCAAAATGCATCAAGTAGGCTGACTTCAGGCTTACCAAAACACAGCCAGCGTGGGGGTAGCTGCTTAATGCCTCTGGAAGGTACTTAAGCATTCTTCTGCTTAAAACTAGAGTATTCTCATTAACTTAACAGATTTTTAGTGGATTGTACTAAAAAAAAAAGCCTATGTACTTTAGTGAGACTAATACCTTTGCCAGCACTTAGCAGGCATGTCCTGCGTCTGTATGCAGAAATCCCACTGAATTTGCTCTTTTTCTCATGCTCCTGTTCCTAAGATGATCCCATAAATTTTCACTCATGGATACAAAACATTTAAAATCAGTTTTATCACACAGAAGTTGTAAGAATCCTTTGCACACAATGTGAACAGTATGCCACAGCCTCTGCATTTGGAACAATTCCTCTGCTAAGGATTCATTTATGCTGAAATTGAGGTTAGAGATTATGTATGAGGTAATTACACGTTTTCTTTTAACTCTGACTCCAGCTTTAAAGAGGGGGAGAGAAAATTTCATAGCATTGTTTTCACCGGGGCACAGTGATCCGCTACAGATAAGAAATAGTTACTTTTCTCTATTCAAATGTTAATCCAGGCAAATAATGTTTTCCGCTAGCTGGTCATTCATTCACCCACAGCTCCATGCAAGCAAGTCCTCTGTGAGAGCAAGGTCACTCTCACCATTTCATTGTGACCAGATATTGCTTTTGCAGTGTGTATATTGTTTTTCATTTTGGCAACAAAACATCCCCTCAAGCCTTATGACAGTAACTGCATACTCATCTTTCATTAGTGCTGGTCTCCCTTGGATCACTCAACGTTTGTCAGAGCCAGCAGCTGGGATGATAATGTAGGACCAAGTGGAGTGAGCACCCACACCCCAGTTCCTGCAGTATCTGGCAGGTGTGCCAGTGGCAGTGGTGCCAGCCCTGGGCCACAGCTCTTTTCTGCATTCCTTACTTCTTCAGCCTCGGTTAAATCCTCTCGAAGCCATGGTTACCTCTGGGCTTACCTGGAAGTTGCAGAGTGAGGAAGCACACTTAACGAAGCTGTGTTCCAGGCATGTTTGGTTGGCCTGGCACAAACAAGGAGCACACATCCAGTCCCTGGAGAGTTCAGAGCTGAGGTGCTGGAGAAGGGGTAGCACATGGATGGAGACAGGTGGTAGCAAGAAGCACTGATGGGTAACCTTGGCTGATCACCAAATGTGGGCACAAGCTGTAAATTTACTTTCCTCCTGGGCTACAAGTGCCCAGAAGAGGATAACAGCTGGAAGGGGACAGCAGCACAGCCATGCAAGGGGACCAGCAAAACAAGAGAGGCACTGATGCCTCGTGTGCAGCAATGTAAAAATAGCCCGCAGCCAGAACAGCTCGAGTCCGTGCTGGACTTCCCACAAAGAGAGCAGATCTGGAGGGATGAAGGCAGCACAGGGAAAGCAGGACTGGAATGTGATTCCCTTGCATATCTGAAATGTAATTTACTATCTAGTAAACCCATTTTATAGCCAACTTGTAATTTATTTTCAAACTCTTCTATCGACACCCACTGTGTATCAGTCATTTTCTGATTATGGAAGCTTTCACAGTGATTTCTGGGCAGTTTTAAGAAGCTGCCAAAGAATTCAGTGTGGCAAAGCTTTGAGCTTTATTGCTGCTTTTCACAGAGGCTGAAAAAGAAATAATAGAGAAGAAAAAGTATGGACTTCAAAGACCTGTGCTGGTGCATTAGGTCCCAGATCATAAAAAAAACCACCCAACTTTGTGGCATTATACAGTTCAGGTAACCTGCTCACAACCTTCTGCTGATGGATCATAAACTCCATTGCCTCTCTGGGTTTTTTATGCACGAAGAAGAGCAATAAATAAATGTCACGTCATTACTGAAAAGGCACCTACAGGATATAGAACAAATATTAATTGTGTTCCAAGTAATCTGGTCAGGTAGTATGCAAGCATCCTAGAGAGATGATGGACAGGTTGCAAAAGAAATCTCTCCATTTAAAAGAGATAACTGGCTCAACACACTTGTTTTTGCTGGCTCCACGTGAATAGAATTGTGCCTGCACAGATTACTTTTACATTCTCTTCTTCTCCATGGGGAAAATACCTTGTCTTTTAAGGCCATTCAGTTGTGTTGATAATTTTTATTCTTTGCACTAGGCTGTTAGCCAAGGCAAATGTTTGTGTTGTTTTAAAAACTTGAAGTGTATCACTGTGGGAAATTTAAAATATACAGATAACTTCAGAAAGCATTTCTGAAAAAGACTTGTGATAATATCCCATGCTATTTCACTTCTATCAGCTGTACATGGAGCAGTGCTCAGTGCCGCAGACTGTTTGCCTGTCCTCCTCCCTTCTCATTCCAAATCTATGGAAATACTGATATGACACTAATTGGTCTGAACCACCAGCATGTCTGTAGTGACAAAAGTTAGAAAGCAAGAACCTAAAATCAAACATTATATTTATCTTTGAAGGAATGTTTAAAATATGTAGCTGAAATAAGAAAAACACTTTTGATGTGTGTGTGTATTAAATATTAGCACTAAGCAGGACTCAAAGCGGTAACAGAAGAACATGCAAAGTTTAATTGGAAATGACAAAATTAAATAAGACACAGCCCCTGTGTTCACATGGAGAACATTTGTCTCAGTCAAACGCTACCAGCGCTGCACACCAGCTCTGTGCTGTGTGATGCAGAGCACGGAGGGATTCGAATCAAAGAGATTAGAAGTTTGGCTGGGGTAGCCTGCCTCAGACTCTAAGTAAAACAAAGTCAGAGAGCTGAAAATATTCAAGGGCTGCTAGGCACCGATGGAGAAAGTGGGGAGGAGGAAGTTGTCCAGGAGCTCTGCAGATCCGCACACCCTGCCTGCAGCACCCAACCCTATGAGGAGCTGAGGAGCCACACTGTGGGGTCCATTCATCAGGTGGCTGCCAGGACCCCCGGATGTCCTCAAGCTAACAGCGCTCTTGGCACACGCTGCATGGACCCACATCTATCTACCAGCTTGTTCTCATGAGTCACCATAACCTCAGAGCTGCCTTCCTTTTCCAAGACACACACACACAGGCACAAGTCCCCACAGGTTTGTTGTTTTAGGAGCAGATGACATTAAAGCAGTACTGGGTTGTATAATGTATCTTTAATAAGCATGTGCTTTCTATTTGTCACTGCTTAAACTGTACTTTTATACACAAAGCTCAGGAGTCTTGCTGAAATCTGCAAAATATTAACTGCAGAAAAGACGAAGGGAGTTCGAACAGTCCCTGGGCTGGGGAGGGCGGCTGGTGGGGCGGCTGGGCTGGGAAGAAGTCATTTTGATGGAACTGAAGGAAATAAATAGTAATCAGGATTGTAGTGAGAGCGCTCTTCCTCTGGTTAATGTATTTCCTTAAACAAAGAGCAGGAAGTTGTAACAGAAAGCGCCTCTGTGCTCCTCCGAGGGCTTTGGGCAACCAGCTCAGCACAGATGGGGGCAAATGGGAAATACCTCCCTTATGCACACGGCCGCGGGCATGCTCCCTGCTCCCTGCAGTCCCTCCTTTTCCCGCTCCAGGGATTCTTTTCCTCTTCCGTGTGCCTCCTTAATGGATGACCTGTTGGTGGAATTAAAAGAGAAATGTCAGCGTTTCCCCTTCTCACCGGGCACCTTCCCCAGCCCTCAGCTGGCTGCAGGAGCTCTGCAGCAGTAACCAGCGCCAGCCAAGGTCACACATGCTGTCTAAGTGCCAGCAGCCAGAAACTTTAAATAAAGTGCTGCTGAAGTAACTGTGCAAATAACTTTCTCACAATAATCTGCTTGCTGTCTTTCATGTGTTTGCTAATGAGCTTTACCTCCTGTGGAAATTCAATGGGCTCTAGCTGTACAATTTTCCAGCATTTGAAAAATCTGAAGTTTTGCTGGAAGGGGAGCTGGTGTTTGTTTTTCTGCGGTGAGTTTTGTTTTTATTGCTCTAACTGCAGCTTCAGAAAATGAAATATCTGTCAAAACAAATCAGGAGAAGGAATGCTCAAAACTTACAGTTTTGGCACCGTGCTGCAACATTAAGTGTTCATCATCTCATTTTTTTCAAATGCTGAATGTGGTTAAAATGAACCTCAAGATCAAAAAATTAGAAGATATCCCATTAGCTGTATTTCAGTATGCAGTGAGCCTCTGAAGTGGGACTGAGGATATACAGATTTTTCTGATGTCAAAGCTTGAGGGCTTCTCCGCTCTGGTATTGCTGCTCCGGCACTTCTGAACACGTTTCATCCCCACAGCTCACTGGTGGTGGAGGAGAGAAGAGGAATCCCAGTTTTGAAAACAAGTGCCATTGATGATATTAATTGTATCACTGGTGCCAAAACCAGCTGCGTTTACCACTGGGAAGGGTAGCACCAGTTCCCATGGGGGTACGTAGGCAAAAAATATAAGCATGAAAAATATTTGAAGGTCCAGATCCCAACAGAGGTTCCAACACATTTATGGAGAAGCTTACGATGAAAGTAGCTTCCCAGCAAGGTCTGTTAATGTGAGTAACAGCAATCACCAGTCAAAGAAGAGTTGTGCAAAGAGAGCTGTGCTCTGGCTTGTGTGTCACCAGGCAGCGCACGCAAATGGCAATGAGCAAATTCAGAGTCCAGGGCTGAACAGGTGGCTTCAGAGAAACGTGGATAAAAACTTTTCTAAACAAAAAATAAATAGAAAGCACAGACAGGCTACCACATTTAATATTTTCCATATGCAGCTGCAGAATCACAAAATCCAGAGATTAATAAGGGGGAAATTATTCCATGTCAACACCAGTGAAAGTTTTAGAGCCCAAAATACTCCTGAGTCTGAGTTCAGCCATGAGGATATTCCCTCAGTGAAGAGCCATGATTCTCAGGTAATAAAATAATGGGAAGAATAATGCCTTGCACTTACACAGTCCTGCACGGGAAGTGGCAAATAAGGACAGTGGTTGCATCTGTGTAGAAATAAACCCCAGGCCAGGCTCAAAGCCAGCTTAGCTGTTCTTCTGTTGCTGCAGCAGCCTGAGCCAGCTCTGGGGTGAGCCACCTGGCACATCACAAAGGGGAGAACTTGGTGTGCTCTCTACACGTTTCAGCGCTCCTACAGCGTACACGGGGCCCAGAGCTCTCTCTGCCAAGCACTGTGCTTCCTTCTGCCCCATCTGCCTGTGGGATGGTGCCATGCAATTGATGCTGGCCAGACAAGATTAGCAGAGATCTTTTCTAGAGGGTGACAGCATCATCTGCATCCCAGGGCAGATGGGATTTCTCTTTGTTTCAGGCTGAATTTAATCCGCATGCAACAAAATGAATGCAAGGTTTGGGGAGTTAGGAGACATCCCAACCTTCAAGACTAGCCCAGGACAAACGGCTAAACTCTTTGGTAGCCACAGGGACCCCTTCTATCTAGGTTTATAGGGCAGGCCTCTACTCTGGACAGGTTCTGTCATCCAGCAGCGCAAAGGAAGGGAGCAGTTGACATGAGGGGCTGCACGTCACTATTCCCAAAAGCATCATGCAGGCAAAAGGCTCTGCTGGGACACACTGAGAAGAAGGGGTGGTCAGAGGGAGGCTCTACTGGCCATGTCTTTCTTCTGGCTGAGTAGTGACACCCCTGAGGTGGCTCAGTCACCCTGCAGGTCAAACAGCGATAATGGCAAAGCAAGGATAGCTGCTTAGTGCTTCCCCTCCTCTCCATGCTGTGCTGAGCAAACGTTTGGACTGATAGAGAATGTTTGATCTAAGAAGGAGAAATATCTTTTTTTAGTTTGTGGCATTTTTTCTTTCAAGTCCCATTAATGAGATTTCACATGCCTTTAGATGGTGTTTCATTATGATTTTTAAATGTTTAATACCGTTGTTAATCAGTATATATGCATGGATCTGATATGATTAATTCCTATCTTTGCTCCTGTGGATTTTATTAATTTTAGTTAGCATAAAATTAGATTTCAAAAAGCCATCATTAAATTTCTGGAACAGTCCTCAGAGAGTCACCCTGTGAATGCAACCAGCTTCGAGCCCTTTTATCCCTTTATAAGGAGTGCTGCAAGGTCTTTTGTTTTATTCATGAAATGTCATGTTGTCTAATATCGCAGCACTCCATCACGTAACACATTCAGTTCTGTTGTAGTAAATCCCTTTATGTTTCTACATTGTATTCCAATTTGCGATATTAATGCTGTAAGTAACATATTGTGACAACTGAAACTTTCAGAAGAACATACAAGTTCCATTCCAGACACCCGCTGTCATTTCCAGTAATGGGTATCCAGTCTGAATGTATGTTTCTAGCAGACTATAACAGTACGACTGTTAAAGTACCAGTGGTACTTGTGAAACCACACATACACAGGTAATCTTCTGCGAACAGTAAAACATTCCCAAGAACTTTGACTTTTCCTCTTCAGATCTTAATTTCTTGCTATTCTTTAAAAAGGCATAACCATAACAACAATAATCTTAACGATATAATAATAAGCCCACGTCAGAGTAGCTGTTAAGTGTCTTCCAGTCATACAGTGCTGCATGACTGGATTTTTGAACGTGGCAGAACAACTCATCGTGCCAGCATTGTCTGAAAAGACCCAAGAATTTGATGACTAAACCATATCATCAACAGGCAACTTTGGGTATAGCTCTCAAGGATCTCAGAGGTCCTCACTTCTGGCAGCACACAGCTGAAGAGCAACCACCTCCACAGAACTCAGCTCAGCCCTCAGCTGCACCATGCTGTACGCTTGGCTTCTGTTTCCCTGAAGCTGAAAAGAAGCTGGGCTGAAAGAGTTTCCAGCATGACTTAGGACTGCCTTGAGGCTGGCACAGCAGAGCCCTGCTGCAACCAGCTGCTGGCCTGGCTGCTGGTTGTGCCAGTGCCCATGTGTGACAGTGGGGATAGGCAGAGCCATCCAGGCCAGCACTGCTCCACCCTGCCTGTACAGGACTGGACAATCCTCAATGGCTCTGCCTCGGTTGCTTTCTGCTGCCTCAGCAGAGAAAGAAACCTACTAGCTGGACCAAAGTCCAAGGATTTAGCCCATAAATCTCAGGGCTTTGATTAATTCCTTTCCTTTTTCTTCTTTTTTTTTTTCCTTTGCAGATGTTAACATTTTCCAAGCAGTTATATGCTATGTTGGTGAAGTGCAAAGAAAATAGAAACCACGTCTGAAATTATACAAAGGATAAAGTAGAGTAGTATGCATTAGAGTAGTGCAGCAGCCAAGATTAGATAAGGGGCATATGCCTGGTGCTGGATCTGAGAAATGACCAGGAATGCAAATGACATTTTTAGCATGTGTTTCTGACATCGCATCTCTTTGACTCAGAGGGGAAATATGTTGTGCACTAATACTGACATTTTATTCCCTGATCCATCAAGTGAAAGCATATTGGAAGAGGCAGGATAATGCCATTTTACCAACTGTACGATTTTCTTCTTGCTAGAAATAGATTTATTGTGTCTTCTCCATCAAAACTGATAGCATCCAGTACACACCCACCTACCCCTCACTGCTTCTATCATCTGACATCTCTGTATAAACAGACAATGATCTGAGAGAAGTATGCGGCAGAAATGAAATCACTTTGCATTACAGTGGATGGTAAGCTTTGAGGCTGCTCCTTGAGACAGGTATAACACAGAAATACACCAGGCATCTGAAATCTGCTTCTTTGCTTTTTAAAACTTAACAACTCAGGAATACAATGATAATGGTGATGATGGAATGACATATTAGATGTGCTTAAGTTATTTGCTCAGAAAAGTTTTACTGTGGAGGTACTAAATACAGTTTGAGAACTCGTTCATCAGAGGTTTTCCTTCTTGTTGTTTGTTAGCTGGAATGTGTCAGTACAGACAGGTCAGAGACCTTACTGGGACCTGGGATTCCCAGCCCCAATTGCATCTGAATGAGCATTTCACTGGAAATGATAGGGACCTGTCAGTCCTACTAAGCACATCAGTAATGTCCTGAGAACATGGCAGCTGTGTGAAAAGCTTCATTTCTACTCTTGAAGGGCTCTCTAGGACTGGAGGAGGCACGCTGTAGGTGCCAGCTCCATCCCTTTGAGTCACCCTGTGGAGGAGCCTGTCCGTCTGTGGGAGTATGCAAGATATACTGTCTATTTTAGGGACTCGTGTTAAAGCTCAGCAGAGAATCCTCCTATGCATACAGACATTTCTGTTCAAACAACAGCTGAACAACTTGTCAATTTCTGCAATTATTTCTGCATTGTTTCCAGTCATACCACATACAGCCTCAGTTGTTCTGAAAATTCAAATGAGATGTGCAGATAAACACATACAGATAGACACCTATCCCAGCTGTGCAACAACGGAATGACACTCTGTCAGCCTGTGGCACTGTTCTTAGCCCATTCCGCTCTTTAAATTCCCATTTTCACAGCTGTACTATTCATTCTGCAAGAAAAGAAATGACTGCCATGGCACGTGGGGCTCCTTAACCTCACCTGCGTGATGCTCACCCAATGCTGTTTCTGATGCAAAATCCTTGGACTGGAGAACACGAGCTCCTCTATCTTCTCAGCAAAGGCAATCACAACACGTTTTTGTAAGGCTGCATGCTCCCACATACTGAGGGAAATCATGGTGCTGCTATTGCGTGTGTCTCATGAAAGAAATTCTTCTGTCAAATGAATTCCACAAATTATAGTCTAAGGCATACGAAAGATCCAAATCCAAACTCAGCTTTCAATGCAAACGCACTGTGTTCAAAGATCTTGGAACTGAAGATGATTATACCCTACTGCAGTGATCACTGCTTCTTTAAAAATACATCAAGCTGGTTGGAATCTTTTCACTGAAAAAAATTCCAAAGCAAAAATGGAAGTTGGATCAAATACAGCATTAGGAAAAATATTATTTTTTAATTAGTAAAAAAGCATATCAAACATGGCTCAGATGTTTGTATTCATTACATTTTCAGTTGAAGCAGAATTAACATTTACGTTCTGTTACCTGCAGAAATCTCCCAGCAAAAAGGTCAAGTGAAAAAAACGTAAGCAAAAAAGGAAGCTTCTGAATTCATGACAGTAGGATTCACTCCTACTTATCAAAGCACAAGTTTTAGACACCAGCCCAGCCTTTAAAAGCACAGGCCCAAAATAATGCCACCTCTGTGTCATACTGCATTCAATCATTGCTGACACTGACTGGTGACACACACACTTAATGCCTCCAACACGAGTTACACAAATGATTGCTACCACAGATAGTGCTTGTGCATTATAAATTAGATGGATTAACCTCAAATCCACTTGTTGTAAGCACAAAATTACTGGGATACATTTTGAAGATAATTTCAGGTTTTCATGATTCCTGTGGTATTAATCCCCCTCTCTGCTTCCTTCATTATTACCAAATTAAGTTAATCAGCCTATAGACAGAAAAAAACTATCACAAACAGACTCAGCTGGTAACTAATATAAATAATTTATTTCAATTCTGAGATTAATCAGTATATGACCTAATTTTTTCTAGCTCAATTTTCTTCATGGTTAGAAGATGCACAGAATTTCAATGTCCATTTCAGAACCCCTTTAAAAATTGAACACCAGAGATCACATTTTCCAAACCTGCCAGGCCTGCCTCTTCTAATTAATGATGGGGTGCACCAAAACAGATTGCTGTCTATTTTACAAAGTGTTTCTTGAAGTTTGGCTTGTACGGCTGCCATTGGCTTCCACAGCTGTTGCCACAAAAACTCCACATCGTCATAAAAATCTAGATATCTGTACAACAGAATAAAGGCAGGAGCTGCAAATAACACACTGAGAAATGAATATGCCTAAGCAGGCGTGCCACCACTGCTATGTACCAAAGACTGCTCCTCCAGCCTGAGCTCCATCCAAGAGAAATGGTGGTTACACGTCCTCGTGCCATTTAATCCTCAGCTTGGAGCTCAGCAGCGGAATTAGCAACAGTGCCTTATGAATCTATTTCGCAGAGCTGAGTGCAACGAGTCATTCTGCAGGAGAAGTCAAAAGCTGATCGGCTGAGAACAGCCTTTGATCACATTCCCTTCTGTGAACTTCCACTGGCCATGTTCCACCTGCACATCTTGGTGTCCCTGCAGGGTAGCTAGTGACCAATGGAAGCTGGGAACATCTACAAGAGCAACATGCCATTGCAGATTCATTTGCTTGTGAATCTGTTTGTAAATGAGTTTTGTTTAAAAATGTCCAGCTGCTGAAACTTGGCAAGAGGGCTGCTCCACAACACCAGCAGTAACTCAGCTGTCACTCTGGATACAGAGCTTTTACACAGTGTGACATTTCCACTGATGGATGATGTACCCAACCATGATGTCTATGTAATAAATGCATAGGAGTGAGTAAGCACATATCATTCCCAAACAAAAATAATGCCTAGAGGACAAGAAATCAACAAACACGTTAGGGAAGTGAAAGGTCACCAGGGAGGAGTGTTTTTTACATTAACCCTTTAAGTACTGGTAAGCTTAAAAATGTAGTCACTTAGTCAGTGTATGGAGAGCTAAAGGTCTCCCGTTGCCTTCTTCCTTTCCACCCATAGCAGCATCTAACACCAGTGTAAGCCAGGATTTCTGATACTGCAAAATGTCATATGTCTTCTTCCAAGAATCTCAGAAAACATTGCCCACAGTGGTCAAGATCTGAAAGATGCTTTCCTGTGGGTTTCAGCATCAGTTTCTCTCACTGAGCCATCGTACACAGCAGGGATGTAGCAGTGTTACACCTCTGTTAGTACACGCACAATTTGACTCAGCTAGTGCCTACTGGCCTTATGGAAATGACCCACAAAAGGCAAGTATATGCTCTACTGGGCAAAACCTCGCCCATTGCATGCATAACATCACTCATGGCCCTGGCCTGACCGCTCATTCCTCCAAGTCTCTTAGGGTTTGTTCTACCTACACAGCACAGCCACCCATGTGCTATCTGCTAAGCCTTCATTTGGACACTACTGCTGGGAAACTCCGGTGTCCTTTTTAATTGGGTTGCAAGGAAAAGTACAGCCAGTGCCCATGTCTTCAGCTTCAGAGCCCAGGGCCTCAGAATAGTGAATTATTTCTTTTTCTTCACAGTTGTCTATCTTTCTCACAATGTTTGTTCCTGTAGATCATGTAGTGAAGCCCGGCTTTACTAAATTCCCAATCACTGCAGGTCTCCTTTCCTTTCCTTTCTGTTTTTTCTGCATGCCATTTCAGTGGTTTCTGAGGGAGTGGCAAGTTCTCTCCTTTCTCTCTGCCCTCCACTTCCTCATCCTGCTGGGAGAGGCAGGAAGAGAGCAGTGGGACGACAGTAAGGTGAGCACAGAGCTCCTTAAGGCATAGGAGCAGTGCTTTCTGCAGTGTGCTAAGCCCCAGAAAGCTCTCTCCAGCCATCGGGTGGTCCAGGATCCAAAATACGAGACTCACTGAAAGGGAGAAACAGGCTTTCTCTGTTCTAGTTCAACACCATTTGGTATTTTCTCTTACAGGCTGTTCTCTCCACCTCACTGCACAGAGAAAACACCCCAGAGTATCCTGTTCAGAGCCACTTCCTTACCCTACATCCCAGTGGATGCAGCTTCTGAAAGGAAGCAGAGTCGGCAAGGATGGAGTGCTTTTGGGAATCATTCCCAGCATATGGAGACTGCAGTCTGCAGCAAGCAAGGGCAGCTCCCTCAGCAAGTGGAAAATGGGCTTCACCTCCCTGTGGTCTCCCTGTGGTTTGCTTCCCTTGCGATATTATTTTTGAATAGCAGGCAGGAGCTTGGTGTCTCTTGCTCTGTTTAGTACATCCAATAACCAAACCTGGCCCACTTCTGGGTGGTCCTCGCGAAATACCAGAAAACCACACAAAGGCCATGTGATTTAATAGTCCTAAGAAACAGAGAAATTGCTTTGACAGATACCTCAAAATCAGTTTTTCAAGAAATGGGATGTTTCAACCAATATGTCCATTCCATTTGTGTTTTTTCTCCTATTTCTTTTTCTCTTTCTGTGCCCTTTGTTCTTCATTCTGATAAACCAGCCTGGAAAATGTAGATCACTGATGTGTTGATGCCTGACTTGGTCTTAGGCTGGGGGATGTTACACAAAATGCCTCTCAGGTTAAAGAATTCAGATCCCAGTCGCTAGGCAGACTGGATCACTTCAGGATCAAGAAGAAGGAGGGATACAAAGAGCCAGCCATGAAAGCACAGACGTAAGCATGATTTCCCTTTAGTTTCCTGTGTACTTTGTGGCTAGAGCTAGCACTGATTCCAGCGCCTGCACGTTCCTGGGCAGCTCACCTGCCCTCTCTGCCAGCAGACTGCCCTGGCATCAACAGCTGCAATCCCAACTCGGAGCCCAGCCCTCACTTCCCCAGCCCTGCTCACTGCTCTTCTGTCCCAGTTCCTGCATCTTCCTGTCCTCCACATCTGCTTTTCAGATGTATCATCCATAGAAGCTGAGCTGGTGAGGTGAGCAACACCAAAGAGAGGGAAATAACCCACCTTCTTCTGGACCAAGCAGGACACGGAACCAGGAGCAGAGGCAGCTTGCAAATCAGCTCTGCTGCTCTGCTCCCCAGTCCCTGGCAGAAGCAGGGCACCAGCCAGCTCATTCCATAACCATGCTGAAGTCAGAAGGAAAATAATAATTTTATCTCAATCCCCAGCACAGTCCTTGCCAGCCGTTAATGATGTGAACTTAACTAACATTTTTCCATTCAAAACTTTTTACAATTGTATTGCAGATATACACAGTAATTTCTGGAGAGGACAGGAACCCAAGTCTCTTCAGAAGGAAAGAACAGGCTGGCCAGAGACTCTGTAGTAAATTCCTGTTCTGCTAGCAATCAAATTAATAACCATTTGGAGTATAAAAGCTCTTCTTTCCTAAGGGTCTGATCCAAATCATGTTACATCAGATGGACTCCTCTTTGTTCCAGTTGCTTGTACCTAATTGAGCATCTTTGCTCTTATTTGTCACTGCTCTGATGTAGTTAATTGCTGTCAGATTAAAAATACTGGTTTGATTCACGCTGACATTAATATTAATCATTCTTGTCTCTTTTCATAAACACAGGCCCTAACTCGAGTATCACAATTTTGCACAGCAAACACAGCCAAAAACGCGATAAAGGAGAATTTCATGATCAGAAGTTGGCTGATACAGGAACAAAGCATGGCAACACAACAGAAGCAGTGTGATTGATTTTCCCCCTCCTTCACTTCCAACTGCTGCAATTCATGTGAAATCTGTCTTGAGACAATGGGATCCCATGAAGGGACAGGAAGGAGGCAGCGCTGAAGGGGACAGGCATCCTCCTTTTCCTCCTGGCATGGATACACAGGTGGATATTGCACTCCCTGGATGCCATGCCATTTCCTTATGATAGGTAACCCACTTGCTAAGCTGCACTTGTAAAGGTGCTTGGGTTTAAACAAGTGCACCCTGACACTCCTGAAGCCTCCATCCCATGTGACCTGGCAGGCCGCGATCCTGCTGGCGTTCCTTTGCTATGTTACTTTCTCACAGAACTGCCTCTGCTCTCCCAGAAAGTAAATAGCGTGAAATGCTCTCTTTGTATTCAGCTAATGAGGGAAGTGGACCAGGTGGGGACTCAGGAGATCTGAGTTCTGTTCCCCGCACTGCCACAGGCTTCCTGTGTGACTGTAGCTTCCCACACAGCCTTTCAACATTCACCCAAACAGAAAGGAGAAAAGAGAGCAAGCGTGATTTCAAGCAGCAAGCCCATGGTGCCAGAACACCGGTCATCGAAGCAGCTGGCCCCCAGCTGCTGGGTGAGAGCATCAGTGACACCAACACGCTCCTGCCTGCATGTGGCTATGTGCAGTCGGGGTCACAGCCTGACCAGAGCTCGGTGTCATGCCACCCCTACTTCCTTCCAGCTGGAAAACTCCACTGCAGTATTCCTTCAATGGTTTAGTGTCTGTTCCCTCACACTGCACAGGACAGAGCCTGTCGGGGCGCGGGGAAACAAGGACAAGCAGCGACTGAGGGGCCATCGCCATGAAGACAGAGAGAGGTTTGTGTAGCTGCAAAGGCAAAAGGTCAGATCCTTTATTTAAAAAGTCTGTAAACAATTTAAGTAGGCCATGAACACGGGAGGTATGAGCACAGCCATTAATATTTAGGGGAGTGCAGGAAGGAAGACAGAGAGATGAAAGCTGAACACCTTTTTGAACCTCAGCCAAAGCTTTATCAACCATATAACTAGGAGAACATATCCTGCTCAGCGAGACACGTATTCACCCTGTTTCGTTACATTCTGTTCTGTCCTCGGTCATGATGGATCCTGCTGAGACTCGTGTTTAACAGCTCCTTCCTGGAGCGGCTCGAGCAACAACAAGAAAAAAAATATTGTGAAAGTCACACCCCATTGAAACTGCATCCTAAAGGGACCTGGCGAGTGCAGTGATTACCAGAATGCCTCTGAACACCAGGGCAACACTGGGCTCAGAGAGGGCTCTACTATTAAAATGTAAACCACTCTAAGCAGACACAAGAAAAGTGGAAATTAGGGACCAAAGTGTAGGCACAAGAGCGATTCATCATTCCTGATAAGGAGCCATTAGGCTGCATTTCGATGGGAGCAGAACCCAGGGAAACCTGCCTGTCTAAGCTTACAAATGCAGTGTAATCCCCAACTGTTTCAGATAATGGAAAACCGCATTAACTTGGTAACGCTTCCCTCCTGGCTCTCCTATGCTGACCCTATTCCAAGCCTTTCTGCTACTCCGTTCGCACCCTCTGGGTCTCCAGATCCTGATTCCCATCCTCTGGGGCCAATGCAGAATGCCTCTGTACAGAAGATCAGAATCCAGCCCCTTGTTATTTCAGCCAGAACAAGATTTCTGGCTTGTTTTAGCCATTTGGATGGCCTTGACGTGCTTTGACTTGCCTGCACCAAAAATGTAAACAGCAGTGCAGAGTACAACAATTAACATTGTGTCTCTGCAGATGTTTGTTTCCCTTGAAGGAACTTGGAATTTGAGTGGGGAAAAGCAGGGTAGGCAGCGAAGTGAGGCTAATGCAGTCTGGGGCAAGCTTCCCAAGTGCAGTTTTATAAACAGCTCAAGCTGCTCCCCTTCCTATCAGTGATGTCACTCCTAACCCTACAGTGGACTGCGGCATTGCTATCCATCATCTGCCAGCTGCTATTCTTTCTCTGCTGTGTAGCGGGAGGCACATGGTGTGTGAAGGCGGCTGGAGTCTTGAAGTACTTCAGCTTCATGTGAATGGAAGCCAATAAGCTTCAGATTTCCTGGATTTTTCATGCAAGTTATCTCACCCAAGTCCCCACATAATGCCATCCAACAGTTGTAGGTTACAATTTCCAAACAGTGAGATAACCTTCATCGTCAAGTAAAGGGGAAAATGCCATTAGCAGATAGAGAGGTGATTTAACTCAATCTAGCCATTTGCTCACAAGTCTGAATTTATGTCATCAGCTGTGATGAAATGAGTGTTTTCTTCAATAGATATGGACAACTAACACAGTGCAGAACTCAGCAATCTTCAAAGGACTTTGAGTTCTACATTCTCTGGCTAAAGTCAAACATTTGTCTTTCTTATCACTTGCACTCAAAGGATGTGTTTTTGCAGTACTACACAGGGTTCATTTGCCAACAGAAGAGGCCAAAAGGTGAGGTCCGAGAGCTGAGTGCTGCTTCACTTACACGACAGTGACCCATCTGCTGCCCTGGAGTTCCTCTGGGTTTCCAGTGAAGGACTTGACAGCGGGCCATCACACCCTGCTAGCACATTTCTGGTATCAATATTGCAAGCACTCTGCAGATCTGGCACTTTCCAGCTGAGACATTTCAGAGAGCTCCAAGCTGAGGCAATCAAACAGCTCGCAAAGAGGCCACTGAACAATGAGTAGCAGTAGGATACTTTGATTGTCCTGTCTAAAAATGCATAAAGTTAGAGTAATACCAAATGCAGAGTTATTCTGGGTCTGAACCTATTTTCTCTGCAAATTACACACCTTTGGAACAGGAGAGCGGTAGGCTTTGGGAACAAGACACGTTCTGTAACGGGTCATCTGCCTTTTCTCATTCTCTTCTCAAATGACAGCACCTTGGGTGCTCTTGTATTCTTCTTTAAACTGTTTCTGAGCCAACTCTGTGTGATTCCTTAGAGTGCTGCTCTCATCTCTCAACAAGCCATGAAAATCAAAGAAAATTGCAATTGCTTTGGAAGCAGATGCCTTGTGAAAAATCCTCTGCCTGGTTAGCAGCGTGGCAGATTCGTTCCTCTAGAAGTCAAAAGGTTTTAACTTAGAGGGGTCACACAGTCAGAAATTGGCTAATTGAATACTCACCTAAGGGTCTCTGCATAGGTCTGATGTGATTCTACAGACAGAGAAGTACCTCCAGGCAGAATATGAGGGTATCTCTCATTATTTGAAGATAGTGGTTTCACTGCCTTATGCTGTTAAGATTATGTACAGCAAATATTTCCTGCATCCTCCCCTGGGGCTCACAGCAAAACCACAAGAAGAATGATCGTGGACACCAAGCTGTTTCAGGCACAGGAAAGGCTGAAGGTGACTGACTGATCTGTGCAATGCTCAACTACAAATCCTGAGCTAGTGGTGTGCCACTTTTCTACAAAGATAAACAAAACGTGCTTCTACTCTGTGTAATTTTCCACAATGCCCTGAACTCTGCAGGTGACAGCCTGGTCAACGGAACAGAGCCAGCTCTGTGTACACACAAGGATGAGAATTTAATACACAGTTGTGACAGATGCGGATATTTTTCAAAGCTATCTGTGTACTGGAGCATTAGAAATGCTTCTTACCTGAGGCAACCTGACGATAATTACTCCTATTCTTCGCAGCTGCAAACACCTTCAAAATGAAGGCAAAGTTCCAGCTGAGCCTGATGTACAAACACCAGCTCCACCTCTAAGGAATGCAAAGAATTCAATAAAGCTACTCATGCATCTTGATGAACAAAGATGAGTTATTTGCCATGTACACAGCTTTGGACAATTGTGTCACATTTTTTCCTATACCTGGCCAAAGACCGACCTAAGCCAGTAAGCTTCACTAGATTAGCACAGTTAGGTCATGCCAGTGTCTGGGCAGTCTGGACATTAAAGGCAGCAACACATTTTGTGTCACAAGCAGCCAGCTTTGCCTTGGTGGCTCATGCGACTTGAGAGCTGGCTTAAAATGCATGGATCAGCTGAGAACACCCAAGCAAGGCTGGCTAGAAGGATTCAGCCCAGAAGAAGCTGAAGAAAAGCACCTCTAGCACAGAGTGTTTAGCCATCACTAACACTTATCAAGTGCATGATTTGAAAGAAAATTCAAAGTAGCTGTAATTCCAGTCTCTGCACTCCCTGTCTTCAAAGAGCCTGCAAAGGCAGCTTGAATTCTTTACCCTTTTGTTAGCATGCTCTGAGTGACATCAGACGCCATTTTTGGCACTGTCTGTTATCATCACGTCCCATAACAGCAGCCCACAGCCAGCCACATGTTGGAGGCAGCAGTGGAAGGCAGCTGCAGCACGATCTGACACACACCAGGGGAGTTTGCACAGCCCCAGTCGCAGCTCTACTGCACAGCGGATGTCAGCCCTACACACTAACATAGACTTGCTGAAACATTATCATACATGAAGGACTAATTAGGTGTGCTGGGCCATTAGCCATCTCTGAACATTGACTGATGAAAAACATAATTAATGGCGGCTTTCATAAACAGAATCCAGAATGTAGAATTAAATTAAAAGGAAAACAGCTGTTGCTAATGGAAATAAGGACCATTTCTTGATTAAAATATCTGCCTGTCTTTCTGTGGGAGTTTTTCCAGAACGGTGGGATGGAAGAGTGTAAGGAGATCTGGGAGCAGAGAATCTGCAAAGCTTCCTGCTGAACAAAACACGGCTTCTATAGCTAATGAGTCACAATGTTTTCTTTTTGGAGTTCTGGGTATGAAAAGGAGGTATACAATCGCCTTGTTCATCTCACTGCCAGTCTGAATAGCATTACAAACCTTGGAGATCAACCCTGACATAAAAGAATCCGGTTCAGCTTTAACATGGGGTTGTATTTCATATTACATGAACCCACAGATCTAGGAGGGTCTCAATTTCAAGAGGCACTCACTAGGGCCCTAAGTACCAGTACTGAGCTCTGAGTCCAGAACACAACACCTGCACAAATCTCACTTAGGCACTTGTATTGATTCTGACACCAAGCTGCAGTAATGGATACACAGCTGAGAGCATCTATCAGAGGAGATTTCCACCCTGAGAGAGCCACTACAGACTCAGTAGAGGTTTTCTGACATAAACGAAAGGGGCTGAAGGATGTAAAGATGTCAGATTAAAGATTTTTTCAGGTCATGAGGCTGTTCCTTCATGCAGGGATGACTCTGATTCTCCCTGACAATCAGTACTGCAGGAGGAACCTACAGTGCAGAAAACAACACCCAGGTTTTAATATTTCTTAAGAACAGCAAGTCCTGTGACTGCATGATTTGCTCTGTTCAGTATCTGACTCCTAGCCATGGGTGAGCTGTGAGAGATGTGAAAAGATTTCAGCCGTTTCATGTCATAAAAGCTTGCTTTCCCCTTGTTCATCTATTTCCCTCCCTGGTGACCCCCCCCAGCCCCTCGCTGGCGGGACAGTACAAGAAGCTGAAATACTGAAACATCCTTGGCTCTGTGCAGTACTGCTCAGCAACAGCTAAAACATGGGTGTGTTGTCAGTGCTGCTTTTCTCCTAAAGCCAAAACATAGCATCATACGAAGAACGCCATAGCCCGCTGACAAGGAAATGCCTGCTCCACGCCACCTGTGCCTTGAGGAAAGAAGGTGTATGAAAGGCTGCGTTCAGGCTGGGTTATCAGATCGAAAGTGGAAACTAAAGAGAGAGGAAGGTCTGAAAGATGAGACAGCCAGGAATGCCTGTTGCTTTCACCTTTGATCCACATGGTGCTTTGATGTGGTATTTCGATCCTTCAGACAAGGTAACTTCTCCAGGTCTGCAGATCACGGTGAGGCAATGGATTTAAACGAGGTGCACAGCTCTGCGGCACTGCCAGCCAGCAGCAGAACACAGCCCCAGCTCCCTTCCATCCCCAGGTTTTTCTCTGTCTGCAGAGTCTGGAAGGAAATTCCCTCAAACCAATACAAAAGCACTTGATGTACTTTTAATGGCATTTCAGGGAAAGGAAGCATGAAACCACACAAGTTATCCATCTCCATAAAACAGTTATATCAGTGGCCCAGAGTACAATTCCATAGCCTGAGGAGGTCTGATCTTCCTTGGGAGATATAAATGCATGAGCTTACATGCAGAATGGGTGCTGTTTAAGAGCCTAGATAGATGGAGAGCATTTGGGAAAGATCAGCATGAAATATTTATTTTTAATGATGTTCACGCTGTTGCTCCTTTGAGGAAGGGTAATATGTGCGCCGAATGCTGCAGCACATTCTTCAGGTGATCTGGAGGCCTTGATCTGCTGGTGAGGTGCAGGTTTGAGACATTATACCTGTCATGGACTCAGCCAAAGGTTTTCCTTATTCCCTCTTGGGATTGTCTCACCTCCTTGTGCCATGGTTTACCCACCTGCAAAATGGAAACTTAGTTCACGCCAGCAGGCATCATCTAGTCAATGAGCAGGGTTGGAGCCCTGGCTCTGAGCTCCCTCGTGTTTGCCCCTCTCTACACTCAACAGTAGTGCAGGGCTTATTGTTCTCCCATAAGTTTATCTCTGCCTCTTCCTACACTCTTTTTAGCCATTTACACCCAGCCTATCATTGTCAGTGTGGCAACACGGAGAAGTTCAGGAAAAGCTTCATTCTATTGAATCACAGCCTTCTCAGCGGGCTCCTGTCAACATGTGCTGATTGGGAAGCAACATGGAAACACAGCCTTTCTCTTGGGGACTCGGGTGAAGGGGCCCTGCAGAGTGGGAAAGGTGGTGGCACCAGGCCTGATCCCTGCTCCTCCCCTGGGAGCTGCTGTCACAGCTCGGCAGCTATTGCAGAAATCACAACTCACAGGCATGCGGCTGTGTTCATCACACTAAATTAAATCACCAGCACGAGGCAATACGGCCTGCTGGGAATTACAGAGGTCGAGGAGCTGGCAGACATTTGTGCCTCCCTCCCTTTCTGCTATGAACATAGAGGCTTACACCTTCTCCACCCCAGAGAGATTTGGCAGTTTGTCCATCCGCATCCTAAACAGCTCACTCGAGGTCATGCAGGAGACATGTGCTGGAACAGATCGTCGTGCAGCTGCTGAGTTTGGCCAGGCGGACACTCGCCATGAAACCAACCATCCCCTCTGGGAAGAGGCTGGCCCTGAGCGTGAGCCCCCGGCCCCTGAGGGCAGGCACCCATCAGGGCACCATGCGAGCAGCTGGCACCTGCCTTACAAGAGCACAGTTTTGTAGCTGCCTTTGTAAAGCACCAATGAAAAATCTGTCAGAAAGAACAGAAAGAAGTATATTGGTCTAAACAAGCACCACTTCAAGGGCCTGTGAAGGAAACCCTGGAAAGGGAGCAGATCTGGAGCTATTCTTACTTGCTGTCTCATGTGCAGGCTTTAATTGCACATTTGCAAGGTAAATAAGTATACAGATATTCTACAGATGAGTTAGGCTGGTAAGATTACCACGCTGGAAAGAATAGTTAGATATAAAGGAAGGGTGCTCACTGGTGTTATAGGCTCACAAAAGAACTCCACAAGGAGCGATCAAGTCCTGTGCTAGAACATAGGCATAAATTGGTATTAATTGTATGCTTTTGTTGGGCTTTTTTGAAATTGTTTTTATAAAATCTGTGTGGGAACCCAAAGAAAATTGCCTAGTTCCTGGTAAGTTGGGAATAGAGACACTCCCGTTTGTGGCACTGGCGAGGAAGGGATGCTTGCATGACTGCCCTGAGATGCATGAGGCACCTCACCAAGGTGTGGGTCATCACACAGTCGCTGCAGAAGGGGCATTACTCCATCCACTCAGCACCCATTTCTGTGCTCTGCTACCCTGTGTGCTTGCTCAACTGTCGGGCCATGTGAAGGTTGGATATGTAATAATGAGTGTAAAATTGTTAGCGCTCACTGCACTGATATGACTTCACAGTTGCTCTACAGGCAGCATCATTCTGGCACTGGGGCCACGAAGTCGGTAAGAAACCATGAGCAGAGCTGCCAGAGAGGGCAAACCCTCATTGCCCTGGGTGTTGGCCTTGGTAACACAGCTGTTGTCTGGCTTAATTAGAGAGAAGTCATCTGGAAACAGAAATAAAGCAAAGGCAGGCAGGTCAGTACAGAAAGGTTCACAGCTCTTGGGCCACATGTTTAGAAGAACCACATGCTAGCTCCATCCCTGGTTCAATAGGAAAGCAGGCAGGCAGTGGTCCTGGGGGAAGAGGAAGGGATACAGGGCAGTCCCTGCTGCAGGGAGGCATTTCAAGCCAGGTCTGGAGCCAGATTGACTATTGGCCAAAGTCATCACTGATACAGCATTGCCAAAAGCAGCTCAGCATTCTTCACCTCCCTTGAGCTTCACCAGGGGCTGAGCTGGCCATGCTGTGCTCAGCCCAGCTCTCCAGCTGTGACAGGGCCTGACGGCAGCAGACAGAACGGCCTGGAGGGCATTTGCCAACCTGATACATTTGAGTTCATGAACTGCAGATGGTTCTGGCCCGCATGCTACATTTTCCCATTTCCCCAAACCCAAGCAAAGCAAGTCAAGCGTGCCTCACCACAGAGCCTGGGAGACCACGGGCAGGAAAGGATCAAATTTTCCAGCTTTGCTTCAAGCGTGTCACCACATCAGCAGACAACTCCTGTGCCTAATGCCAGTGTATTGGGTGTCACCTCATATTTCACGTGATACAGCGCAGCTCAGTGATGTCAGTCCCCTCTCCTGCCGGCTGACCTGTATTTATGGAGATAGCAGTTACCAGGAAGTCAGGATTTGGGGCACGCAAGGGCTGGTGGTGGCACAGAGCCCTAACTACTGGTGGGTGGGATTCCTTTACATCCTCCTGAGCCCCTGCCAGGCCACTCAGCACATCTCCTGCCACAAGAAGTTTGCAGCTGTTTTGGTTCAAAGCACCAGAGGAGGGGAAGAGGTGGGGGGGACTCTATCAGCTCTTCCCAGGGAATGCAGTTCAGCTCCTCGCACCTCATCTCTGGTCAGGAAACCGAGATGCGGATAGGCAAAGCTGCTGAGCCTTCTTAGACTGGATACCTCAAGAAAACACATGGAGCCAAATTACGTCCTGTTAACTTCTCCCAGACCACCATCATCCACAGCTAGGCTGCAGGGAAAGCAGGTCAGCACTTGGACCATCACCTCAGTTCCGTAACTGATGTTAAGATGCCTCTAACATGCTTCCATCCACAGTGATGGGGAAAGACAGTGCTGTTAGCTGGGAAACTGAAGCACTAAGAATTACCCAGATTCAGGCACCCTAAATCCCACCACAGTCTTCACATGGTATTTCCTGGTGGCTGAATCTTTCCAAAGGGGAAGCATGAAGGGGGATGCAGTAGCAAGAAGATGGAGTGGACACCCCCACGTTAGGAAAAGGAGGTGGCTGTGTCAGGATAACCATCGGCCGGACTGGCACAGGCTGCATCCAGCCCTCTTAGATAGAACAATTCAGATATGGGTCTCTCTTTTCTCCACGGACTCCAGTACACAGTGACAGGTGTTCCCGAAGCTAGAGAAGATGTGGTCTCCTCTGTAAAACACAGCCAAGAGGCACTGGGCTGTCTTTCCAGAGATGCAATCAGGACAGGAGTGGACAGAACCAGGCCATGCAGCCTGCAGATCACAGAGCCTCCCAACCCAGCCTGCACGTGGCAGCACCAAGGAGAGATCAAAATAGCCCCCACCCACACTGACCGCTGCTGTCACCATTCACAGTGGCTGGATGATCCACTCCCAGCAATGGGGGTGAGTGAGGAGCTCAGGGCACAGACAGTGCTCAATGCCTCTGCAGACCAGCTGGAGCCCACAAGCAGCAGCTGAAGGCTCCTGGCCTAAAGCCAGCCACTGGGAATTGCTGGGCAGAAGGACATCAGTGGGAGATAAAGGAGCTATCTGGGCTGAGTGAGTCACCCAAGGTCAGACATCCATGACTTCAGAGGGATCAGGCGAGGATAGCCTGGAGGAAAACTTATTTTCAAAGCAGCATCACACTGCCTTGCCTCAGTTTCTTCATTTATAGACTTTCTACAACATGCTTACCCAAGAGGCCTTAATTCACAGAGCGTAAATTCACAGATTTGGAGGTAAATGCATTTCTAGAGACACAGATATACTAATTCTTTTATGTGAGCAACAGGAAGAAAAAAAGAAACAAATTAAACCACTTTGTCATGGAGCTGCTGTTCTGCTGTTCCTCGCAACCCATTTGTTTTGATTTCAGATGTATGGCTTGCCCTTCTTTTTTACTATGATGCTATTTAAGGCAGAAAGGGGATTTCATCATCTCCCCATAGCCATTCTCAGCTGCAGTTCTGACCTCCCCCCCGACCTTGCTCCACTTGGTCAAATAAACCTCTTTTTTTTCTTCTTTTGCTTGGTCTAGTTTCCTTCCTTGCACTCTTACATCATCTTGGTACTTATCTCAGATTCTAGCATTTCCCAGTTTTAAGTACCTCTGAGAATAGCAATAAACACCATGTAAGGCAGTATCTTGGCATAATACGTCAGCTGCAGGCAGCGATCCGAGGTCAGAAAACCAGCCTGGAAATCTACGATTCCTTCATTAGAGGATATCCATTTGCTCACCAAAGGTATTTACAGTTCCTGATTCTACAGGAAGATCCAGGCCAAAAAAAAAACAAAAAAAAGTGAAGACTGGTTAAGTAGGAAAGCGCTCTTATGTACCCTCTGCTGCTCCCAAATGGCACTGAAATCAGTAGGGTCATTCCTTCCCCTCTTGTTTCAGAATGATTTGAGGCTAAATGCTGCCCACCACAAGCAGAGTCAGACTACTTCTGTGCAAGATAATCCTCATTATGCAGGCTTTCTGACTAGATTATTTTCTGATTATTTTAATGTGCAAAACCTATTCATGTCTTTATTAGCCTGACTTGTTTCCTATGTTTATGAAGAAGATCTTTCTTTGATAACTGTTGTTATTGCTGGAATGAAAGTCAGATCATGATCTACTGTAATATATCTTTCTGAATTGCCTTCTCTAATTTTATAAGTTGGGAAAAAAATCACCTGACTTCCAGAGATAAAAACTTCTGGAAGTGGAACATTGCCACTAATTAGGATAACAAGAACATAGGTATGAGTTGCTGGCAATGCTGGAGCCTAAGCTTCTTTTTCTAACACAAACACAGATGTCCTTTTCTGGAACAGTCTCCCTTTTTCTGAAATTCTGCTGCTCCCTGACACCCCCTTACCAGTGATTCCCTTGGGAAAACTGCCGACCAGGACACAGCAGTTCCAGATGCAGGTCCTGGGTTTCCTACAAATAACCTGTGAAGCTTCGTGCAAGCCAGCATTGCCCTCTGACTCGTCTTTTCCAACTGTAAAATGATAGTAGTGATAAATCCTGAGTTTTGTTGCCAGTTCTTACATTACAGCATGTCTGTAGGGGACCTGCTCACTGCATCTCTTTATGGCTTGGTTCCTCACCTCTAAAATATGAATAGTAATACTTCCCTTGCCTACTTATTTTGATTGTATTTTATTTATGTATGCATGTGTTTGAAGCACAATGGGCTTCTGCCACAACATGGAAACAATACATTTCTCTCTTCTCTTACACCAGACATGGCACTGTTAGAATCTCAAAGCTGGAGCTGCAGTCTGGCTCAAGCAAACCCCGGCACTTCAGCGCCTCTGCTTCTCAAGGCAAGCTGCTACAGCAGCAAGTAAACCCAATGACTTGCACTAATGCCCATGGGAAGCACTGGCAGAGCATAAGTACCACCTAAACTGCTGTGGTCAATAGCAAACAGCTAGGGGACAGAAACTTCTTACCTTCATGCTGCTGTCTCTGCAGATGGACATCTAACCACTGCTATATATCCAACCCCAAAACTTTCACTCAGCTAAACCGTCCTCCCAGGACATCTAGGAGTGCCACCTTGATCAAAAATGTTTGGATATATATCTTACAAGAAAGAGACCAGTGATAAATTTGGTCATTTGATACATCAGTTTAAACACGTCTTCACATGACTCCTGGAGAGGTGATTAGGATTATCAAAAATACAGATGCCTATAAAGAGCAATCCTTTATCTTTGCTACAGAGGTGACCTGGCACTGTGGTGACACAGAAGATTTAATACAGTGCCCAACCAAGGAAAGGAATTTTGCACAATATTAGATGACAGAGTTGTTCCATTGTATAAGTACCATAGGCATTATTGGCCTGTCACAAGACCGGGGTGGCAGCTCGTAGGCTGTAACTCTCACACCTGCCTTTGAACAAGGTTCCCTCTATTATTACATATGGGATATTGCTGCCTGCAAGCAGTAATTTTTGCCGCTGAATTTGGATTACAAATTTCCTCCCACCCCTCCAAACAGACACAGCAGTCTTCACTACCTGCCCAGACTGAAACAAGACCTGACCCCACGTGGACTGATTACTTTTAGTAGCAGGGGAAGAGTTCTGGTACCTTTGCAGAACCCTTTCTACCACTTTTGCATGTGCAGATGAGCAGCTGAACTCGAGGAAACATTTCAGTGTATGGCAAAGGACAGAGCACACTTGGAGACATAAATTTCCTTCTCCTTATAATTAAACATTCATTACTTAAGGTCTCTGCATGGCCCCCTAGTTACTCTTTCAGATCTTCTCCAATTCCTTATACCCTACATTCTATTGTTAAATTTTCAGTCAAGTTAGATCAATGTGAAAAGACAGTTTGTTCAACTGTGCATTTCCAGGAGGAGCGCATAATGTGAACAGTCTGAACCCAGAGAAAAGAGCAGTTCTCCTCTGTTGTATTTCTACTGGGTGCATTTAGATTATAGGACAGCAAAATAAAGAAATTATGGGAAACTGTGTCTGATTTTCTTTAGGAAGGTTCAACCAGCAGGAGCTGGTAAGAAACCCAGGGACCGAACTTTTAAAATAGCTCGAACCGTTCTTACATCTCACTGCCTTGTAGCACCACCTACAGAGAGGCCGTCAGAATCACATCCTTTGCCAAAACTCAGGCACTCCCAGCTCACCGGCAAAACAAACCTTGCTGCCGTGATTAAGGCACTCGAGAAACTGCGAGTTTGACAGCTTTGAAACCTGCAAATAAAGGCAATAATGTTGTCCATTTTGCCAGGAGTTCCTCAATTGCAGAAAAGGCATCTCTAGTGATGACAGAGCAAACCCAGCAGCCTTGCCAATTTGTAATATAGAAACTTTCCTGTAGAAATTTTCTGGCAGCCACATGTCCCAGCTGTACAAGGATGGTGGGATTTGCCATGGCAAAATACATTTAATGGTCCATTAATCCTACCTTTGGCACAAGACTATTGTTCAGGCTTCCAAGCACTGCAGTATTTCACCTCCTCCGTGTATCTACTCAGTTACACAAGATAAAATGTCGTGGGGATTGACCTTCATCTGACCAATGAAGCACAGGGTCTGTTTGCCCTTGGTTTAGCCTCAGTAGCTGAAGAGTGGGAATGCAGAGATCCTTCTGCCGGGAACCGGATGGAGAGAAAGGAGTTTGTAATCACAGTTCAAAAGCTGGCTTTTGAAATATGGCTCTGATTATCTTCCCATTAAAAAGAAATGCTTAGCTATCCGCCCCAAAATAGAACTTCGAAATCTGGAGTATTTCTGCCTCCCTTTGGAAGCTCGATCCAAATGCTACGGTAGCAAACACAAAGTTCCCACCATTTTGGATTAGGCCCTGGAAGTGGGAGGCAGTGGGTGCAGGAATGTGTGCATGCATGCAGCGTTGCTATTTCATTGCTCATTAAGAACTGCAGAACAGAACAGGCATTAAAAAAGCAGTTCAGAGGTCAACGAAAGAGGCAGCACTCCAGACAGCAGTAAATATATGGCAGTGAATTCTACCACTAAGAAGCAACAGCCCGAAATGTTAATAATTTATGCTTAGAAAGATATATTTAGGGATAGGTGCTGTCTTAGGGAGAGAAAATATGATCAATATTATGAATGGATTGAGTGCAACTTTATAATGTAGTGGTTTGCCCTTGCCTTGAATGTAGGAAAGATGTAGAGTGACCTCAGACCTCCGAAGGTTAAATATCTTCTAATTTCTAGTCTACATTTATTCATCACCAGAGAGATTAGACCTACCAGCTTTTCTCTGTCTAGAAAACTAATTACAGAGCAAATCAGGTTAGTCTGACACTGCCCACCTTCAGTAAATGCATGCTGTATTCCAACTCTTTCCTATCTGTCATCATGTCTTGTATTATTCTTTCCTGCTAACTTTATCCCAAAGTCCTGAACGTTAGTGGGATCAGGCTTGAATCATTTTTCCCCTGTTTAAATTCTGGAACAATTTTTCCTGCTCTCACATTGTGTTCTGCTGCTCCTGCAGTGATGCTGTTATGCAGCCAGATGCATTCTTGACAGGCAAGTCCTGTTAGGTGTCTGGGTCAGAAATTATCGTCCCATTATGATCTTAACGTTTTGTTCCACTTGCATGAGATAATTCCTATCTCCATGCATTCATTTCCTCTGTGTACATTTCCACTATATATTATGCATTCATCTGTGTCCTGCCTCTCCCTCTGTCATCACTTCTATTTCTTCTCTACTTCGTCTCCTGGTCTGTATGCCTGAAGAACATTTTGCTATTTGTTTTAATTTCCTTTGCGAGGTTTAACTCAGCTTTGCTTCTGGCAGATTTCCCTTTATGCCTACGCTTCCTAGCTTCTAAGATGTAGTTTTCTTTGATTAATCCTTTTTTTCCATTCCTTCCAGTCTCTTTGCTTTTTCCTAACGTCCACTTTGAAGTGGTTTTTCACTGAGTTAGCTCTGGACTGCTTCCTTACAGAGTTTTATCCCACTGTGTATCAGTCCCAAATGCTTTTTATATCCTTTGCTTCAATTCGCAGCCTGCCCAACATTCAAAGCTTTCTAAACTGTCAGAAAACAAGTAAAAGATGTAAATGGCCACTGTGCCTCGACTTCCAGCCCATTAGGGGCAGAAGGCTTCCCACGGGGTTCCCATTGCCATCCCTCCAACTGAGAGATCCCAACCAGCTTTCTCTGTGTACGCATCCAGAACTAAGAGATCTCTGGGTGCATGTGAAATTCCACTCCACTTACAGTCATGGCAGCAATGCCAAGAGAGGGCTGGAGGATCGTTAACTGAAACTGCTCTCAGAATAAAAAATTGTTACAGTAGATTAAAAATTAGCATGAAGAAATGAAGTGTATACATATATTTTTAAAGCCTCTGTAAGGCAGCCAAAGTGAAAACACATTTCACCAGACCACGAAAAATGAAATGCGTGTGGTGATCCTCGTAAGGCTGGAGCTTATTTCCTTGCTAAGTTCCAAGTTTCGGGTCTCTCCCGCTGAGCAGAAGGTCTGCTCAAGAAAACTCCCCAGACGCCTCACAGCAGCAAAGGGATCCTTCTTTCTGTTTCTCACTGCACAAGTCCGCCCAAGTGGCTCAATAAAATGGGGCCAACATTTCCAGCAAATGGGGTTGTGATTACAGCCTCTGCTCCTTCCATACGTGGAAATAGTAATTCTTGTTTTATTTGGGTGAGAATTGAAGCTGTTGATTCTCCTGCTCACCATCCCCAGAGATGTTCAAGTACTGCGGAGACGTGGAACTGAGGGACGTGGTCTGGGCGTGGTGGGGTGTGCTGGAGGTTGGACGCGATGTCCTTAGTGGTCTTTTCCAACCCTAATGATTCAATGATTCCAACATGCAGCAGTGGAGCTGACAGCACTGAGGAGCAAAAAGCAGCGGGGAAAAAAAATAAAATAGATCATTTTGGACAGCCTTATCGAAAAGCTTTTTCAGAAAGTCAAACCCAACGTTGCCCTTGATAACGGGTTGTTCATTTGGGAGGATGTTCTGATTTTTGGATGGTCGGAGTCGACAGAAAGACTTGTGTAAGATGGAGTGTTTTGTAGTTGGTTTTTTTATGGAAAATTAATTGAAAGCAAAGGAAATTTTGGGCAGTGGTGGGGATTCAGAGGAGAAAAATGAGAAAAGAGAAGCAGTGAAATAAAAATGGTCATTCTACAGTATTTTATTTTGAACCCAAGCCGTGCCTGCTCAGGGTACTTCAAAGCAGTGAGAAGAAGCAAGAGCACAGAATAAATTAACGGGGAAGTGTGCGGAAGCGCCGGCTCTTGGCGTTTCTATCAGTGCGGCCATCGGGGCAGTGCCGGGCTGGGCTGGGCAATGCAGGGCAAGGCAGGCTGGGGCCCTGAGCCCGGCATAAGGAGCGCAGGCCGCGATGCCCGCTCCTGGTCACAGGAGGAGCAGCTACCACAGGGTCCCCTGCCCTCCCACCGCCCGCCCAGGGCCGGGAGCCGCGGGGTGCTTCGTCCTCAGGGGCTTCCGCAGCCGCCTGCGCTGCGCTGCGCGTGGCTCTCTCTGCTACCCCGCCCTCAGGCACTGGCCCGGCGGAGGGGCGGAACGTTGGTGCGCGGCTGCGGGCTCGGGCGGGGCGGCGGAAGGACGGAGCGATGCACCACGCGGAAGTGAGCCGGGCCGCGGCCGGGGCCGCTGACGGATCCGGGGGGATGCAGGGGGCTGGCGGCCGGGGCCGGCCGGCGCCGGGGGGCTCTGCCCGCGCTCTCTGAGCGGGCCTCTGCCCGCAGGCCCCGGGCTTAGCTAGGGCCCCGCGCCCGGCGGACTGGCGCTGAGCGGCCCCGGGGCGGGGGTCCCCCGGGCGGGCGGCCATGGCCACCCGGCGTCTAACCGACGCGTTCTTGTTGTTGCGGAACAACGCGGTGCAGAGCCGGCAGCTGCTGGCCGAGCAAGTGAGTAGTTACGGCTCCTCCAGCCCTCTGAATTCACGTAGCATGGCTGCTGCGGTGAGTCTCCTCCCTTCATCCTATGTACCTTGCTGCGTCGAGGGCTGCCCCGCGGCCGCGCCGTGCCCGCTGCTCCGCGCCCCCCCCCGCCCGCCCTTCCCCGCGCGTAGGGCGAACAGAAGAGCTCCGTGCCGGTCCGTGCGGGTCCCTCCGCGAGCGCTGCGCCTACTGCTCAAAGCGGCGTTGGCCTTCACGGGAGGTCATTGCCCACTGATTTTTTTATGCTTCCCCGGTGACAAAAGCCGAACTTACTACGTGGAGCGGAACTCTTCTATTCGCCTCCGTGTGAGCGCTGTTAAATGCAGTGCTGTGGGTTATTCCCACAGCTCGATGTATCCGTAGTGCGCCCTCACTCCCATTACCTTTCCCCCCGATGCAAGGAAAGCTGTGAGGCCATGTGCATGGCGGCCGGGAGGTGCCGATGTGAGGCCTTCGAAAAGCCATCGCTCTGTGGCCCCTTCTGTGGCTTATTGTATGTTTTGAGCTGGTCGCACTGTGATGGGAAACTTAAAAATGGAAGACCGCTTTGAAACCAGAATTTTCAGGGTATCTCTTCCCGAAATAGGTGTCTACCAAAGCAGTTTCCTGAGGGAAATTTGAACGGTGCTTAAAACTTTTGATTATAGCACTGAAGCTGCTGGGCAGCTCAGCTTTCCCCGGGGTCTTAAGCTGCTCCTTCAGATGTATCATTTGTTTGGAACAGCGTCCAGTAAATGTCTGCCAGCAGTCTCATCTCTCTGACTTGCTTTGCGTTCGTGTGGTTTTGGTTAGGGGAAAAGCAACGCTTCGTGCCACTACATTGATTTCAACTGACGAGTTGGCATCGAGCAGTCTTTGTTCGTTGTTCATTTAATTACACCTGCATCTATACAAGCTGTGTATTGAATTTATTTACAGACCAGGAAGCATCAATAACAATGTGTATTGCAGTGTTTAATTTGACGCTGCACTTGATTCTTTTTGACGGTTATTTTGCCGATATCAATAGCATTTTTGATCATTGGAATTCTGTAAATGTTAATAGAAGATGAGAGCTGCACTGCCTGCAGGCTGCGGAGCAGTGGGACTGCAGTGAGCACAGTAACAGTTAGTGTCTGCACGAAATGTTTGTTTCTCATGTTTGTTAACATGAACCAAAGCATTTTCTGGGATGCTCGTTCCAACGCCGCCGAAGCCAAGTGGCTGGGGATTGGTCCTGGCTCAAGCAGCTGGTGGGGATGGTCAGTGACTCAACTGAGGGCAATTCCAAGTTCCATAGTTGCTGCTTACTGTAGACACAGTGAGCAGGGTGAAGATGTCAATGTGAGCTCTTCACTTTCATGTTTCTGAGGTGCTTATCACTGTCAGTGATAGCTAATTACTTTTTCTTTTGGGTGGTGTCCCCAGAGCAGAATTGCTGCATGCCAGCAGGGCCGTGTTGCAGTCTGTAGCTCATAGTGCTCGGGCTGATCTTAGTTTGCTCTTCAAGCTTCTCCTGAAGAAATACTTTGTTATGAGGGCACTGTGTCAGGAGCAGCTTTCTGCCCTGGGAGATGTGTTATCACACTGACAGTCAGCCACTCCTTAAGCTCAGCTAACTGAAGTAGCATCCCTAACAGTACTTGAGAAGCTGAGTGCAGGGTAGCAGAGATCATTAATTGCAGCTCCCTGCTTTGGCAAACCAAAAGTATGCTGTCCTTGTCTTAGATCTCACGTGCCAATGCACCCCAGCAGCACAAGGAGTGATGAGCTGCAGATGTGTTGCAGATGCCAGCCAAGGGTTTTCATGCACACATGTAGACTGATGCTACCTGAAACTGAAGTGTTTGCATGTGGGAGCATATGCTGCACTTGCTTTTGCTTTTCGCCGTTTGCTGTCTGTTTTATCCTGTGGTAACTGAGGTGCTTATTGATAAATGTATGATAAAGTTTGTATGGTTTGTAAACTTTGTTTGGAGAACTGTAATTCTCCAATTAGTGAAACCTTCAGCTCACCCACAGATGTTAAATACTGCAGTAAAATTGCTCTCGTTGTCATGGTTGAATATATTTCAATGTTTTCAATCAGAAATTATCACAAACCAGTTTTTAAACCGAAAAGCTTGTGTTCCAGGCAAAGGGCTGTCTCAAACATATCATGATATTGTACTTGCTATTGAGTAGTGTTGTTTTAAAGGTCCTTTTGTTTTATTGTTGTAAACAAGTATGTATTTAAAACAACAACACCAAGCTGATAGTATTTTCCCAACTGACCATACCCTGTATCTGTCCTCTGTGTCTTTTTTCCCTTTTACCTTTCACTGTCTCTAACTGGACGGGGCTGATGGGATCCACAAATCACATCAGGAGCTGGATGAGGTATTGTTTATCACATCTTATTTTGTCACACTGCATCAAGCACACATCACTGAGCAAAAACGTTCATTTATTAACAGTGTTAGCTTATTCCATTTCATTATATAGGAGGAGATGTATTTGTGCACAGTCTGACAAGGCTGCCAAGAGGAGAGAAGCTTTTTGTGAGATCGCAGTACCACGTTTATATGTACATACATAACACCTAATTTGACTTTTTGTATCCGTGCGGGGCACAGTGAAGCTATTCACAGTACTTTACGCTGTGCATGAATTATACAGACTCTGGTCAGGAAACAACGCTGGGGATAAAGAACAGGCTTCCAGGAAACAATTGTTCAGGAAGGAGGAAGGATCGGTTTTTAAAGGAGGTGGAGAGCCACAGAGATTTCCAGGCCTGCTGGAGGAAAATAAGAAATCTGGCAGAATGGGCAGTGCAGTGATTAGGTGTGTTCTAAGCAGTATCATTTGATAGCACTTTTTCCTGTCTGTAGTAGATGAAGTTATCTCATCTCTGGAATTACAAAGCTGGCTTCAACTGGCAACCTGACAAAATCGATACTGTCTCCCAGTTTCATTTATAACTGTTCAGTACTTCAACCTACAGAATGGATTCTTATCCCCAAAATAGGCTCAGAGAAGTATAGCATACCCTCTGCAACTGCTGCAGTGCTGCTGTACAGCAGTGTGCCTGTCTTCAGTAATTCATACCTGCGTCACATGCAAACACATGCTTGAGGTTCCTTTCTATGGGAGGGGAAGGCACACAAGCACTTTTCCTCAAGAACTGCCATCTAATTTAAGCATTGTTGATTTGCTATCTCTTTCTAAGAATATTTCTTTTATCTCCTCAGCTTGCTGATGATCGTATGGCCCTGGTGTCAGGAATTAGTTTAGATCCTGAAGCAGCAATTGGTGTAACAAAACGCTTACCTCCCAAATGGGTTGATGGAGCAGATGAAGTAAGTTGTACGGCCAATCCAACACTGAGTTTTTTTCATGTAGAAATGTATTCCTGTTGTTAGTTACGTTGCCAATGCCATAAGTTTTATGATAGAAGTAGTATTAGAAGAGAGATTTGTGTTTTTTCTAACTTCTGCCACCCCTGTTCAGAGAAAATCTCAGGCAAGGTGTCATTTATTTCCTTGAAGGATGTATTGCAGATGAAATGAAGATTATCTTGGAGCAGAAATTCCTGGAAACTGAATTGATATCATCAGTGAGAGCCCAGTGCTGATACTGTACTTGAAGCACTAGGATAGATAATGCTATCACTGAGCGTTTGGACTTGAGGCTGCAGGCAGGTCCTAAAGCTCTCAGCACAGCAAAATTCTCCTCCGGAGACTTTGAAGGGAGAGGACAAAAGATGGAACGCTTTCTATAGGACCCACTGAGGGTCCAATTGAATAGAATAGCAGCTTACTACTGGGAAAGAAGAAGCGTTACTGCCTTCTAGCAGAAGCTCTCCCACTTGTGAGGTACAATGAGCTGCAAATTCTTGAACTATTTGGACAAATGTGAGGGAATGTTCTGGAGACCTCCAATTAAGAATCTTCTCCAGCATTTGGAGTGTGAGGCTCCTACTTTACTTACAGAAAATCCATTTAAATCGTCCTCTCAGAACATCTTCTCATTGGTTTTTGTATGCAGAAAGGTGATCGGTTTTACCAGGACAGTAATCATTCTTACAGATCTATTTTCATGGCCAGTTTGAGAGCATGTCATTTAGCTTTAACCAAGTTCAGCCTGTGGCATGTCTGACAGAGTTTGAAGGAGTGACCTGAATTTTTATTTACATTTTCAGAAGTTGGCTAAACTTTTCTTACTATGTTATGTAATGAACAGTGTAGTACTGCAACTCAGCAAGCATATTTGAGAAGAGCAGTCTTATCTTAATGAGCAGAGGTTTAAAAATCATGAATTCAGATCAGATTTCAGTTGAGCTTTTTGTGGGTTTTTGGTTTTTTCTAATAATCTCTGGTCTGTTTTTTGTTATGAGATTACTTTCTATATTTTTGCCTAGCATTTGTCAGAAGCTTTTCCTCTGAAACATTACTCACTTTCCTTTCCCTGTTATTGTGTTTGCTGTTCTAGATTCAGTATGATATTGCCAGGGTGAAACAGAAGATGAAAGAATTAGCCAGTCTTCATGATAAGCATCTGAACAGACCAACACTAGATGACAGCAGTGAAGAAGAACGTGCAATAGAAATAACAACCCAAGAGATCACACAGGTACAGAGTACTTTCAATTCAGAACTTACAGATGGATGTATCTGTGACAGATATCATGGTGAGGCAGTGGGTTCCTTGGAGTAAAACATTTCTGCTCTAAGTCAATGAGCCAGAAGTCCTGGGCTCTTAGCTTGGTTCTGCTCTTACCGTCTCAGTGAGCTCTACAGTGAGTGACTTAACACTCCCACCCCCGCAGCCCTGTTTTTACTTACCTGGTTCCTTTTCTATCTTGGAATGGATGGGAGATTTGATTAAATCGTGCTTACAGCTACCTCACAGAAATACACAAAGACATTCTATGGCTTCCAGTCCAAGCAGTTACAAGGAAGCAAATGTCTTTGCTCAGAAGAACTTGTGTTACTGTGCTATCCTGTTAGATTTATGTTGCTCATCTATATTCTGTATTTCTATGTCCTTTAAACATTGCACTGGCGAGAATAAATTCAATGTGATATTTAAAGCGTGAGTTGCTGTATGTTTTTAACTAACTGAACTGTTTTCTCAGTTATTTCACAGATGTCAGAGAGCAGTTCAGGTCTTGCAGAGCAGGTCGCGGACTTGTACAGAACAAGAAGCACGTGTCCTCAGGAATGTGGTGTCTTCCTTAGCACAGTCCCTTCAGGAGCTATCAACCAACTTCAGGCATGCACAGTCTGACTATCTCAAACGTAAGCATAAAAGATACAGTAATGCATGGGCACTTTTTTGGAGAGCATTAATTAAGGCGTGCTTATTTGCTTGTTTAGGAAAGTGTAGAGAAGTTAGGTGGTATTCCCAGGACCACAAAAGATATAATAGAGTGGAGATCAGAATTCAGCAATTTCTGCTTCACAGCCTCTACCTCTCTATTTCATATTGCTAAAGCAAAAATGTCAGTTAGGTGTATCAATGAAAGCAGTGTGTTTCAGCCACCTACACTTCTAACATATTATTACTTCTCAAACTGTGGTCTGCCCAGCTACTTCTGTTGTGCTGGTGGGGCAGCTGTTGTTTTTCAGAATGATACCTGCTGCTGATTGGTAGTTTGTGATAGATTAAACCTTAGAAGGTGTCTGTGATAAAGTTCTGCAACCTTGGAAATTCAATATTCTGTTTAAAGCCTGATATTCATTTGTTTTTTGGCAAAGTAATTTCAACTTCATATGTAATAACTGATCTTCAATATAGTACTGCAATTCCTTCTTGTGGTATAAATGGTAGAGGAGGAATGAGGGTCAGAAGGTTCTGGTCACACAGAATACAGAGTGATCGTACTCTAAGATTCTTAGCTTACTTAACCCTTTAACTTCATGGAACATAATGACTTCAGATCCCTGGGTTAATCTGTCTTGTAAGCATGGTTGCATTTGTTACGCTCTAAGGAATAAGCTTATGTGACAGTTACAATTTAGACACTGTCATTTATCAGAGATTTTCTTATGCTTTTCTACCTGTTGCTTCAGACCTCATTCTTTCTCTCTCGTATGTGTCACGTTTCCTCTAAAAGCTGTTGGAAAATACTCTCCTACCTACAACTATTGAAAGGCGATAGAAAATCTGAGTGACTTCAATGAGAGCCCCCTGTGTTCCAACATCGTTTGTCTTTCACAGGCATGAAGAGTAGAGAAGAAAGATCCAAACACTTCTTTGACACCTCAGTCCCACTAATGGATGATGGGGAGGATGATACACTTTATGACAGAGTAAGTGAAGATATTAAGCAAATTCAATTTGAAGAAGCTTCTCAAGGTACCAAGTTATTCTAGTGACCCTAAAACTCTGTTTATAAAGTACAGTAAGATTTGTCTTTAGTAGTTTTCTACTATTGAAATTCCAAAAGGAACGTTATGTTGTGGAATCTTGTAACTGCTATAATTATTGCTAACGTTTTCACTGTAGAACACATAAACAACAATTAAATCTTCTATTTCACCAGGGTTTTACAGATGACCAGCTAGCACTGGTGGAGCAAAACACACTGCTGGTGGAAGAGCGGGAGCGAGAAATCCGCCAGATTGTTCAGTCAATCTCTGATCTGAATGAAATATTTAGGGACCTGGGAGCAATGATAGTAGAACAGGTACGTCAGCAGCACAGTGTTGGTGAGAGGTGGGAGATTGCATGTAGCATTAAGGTTTACACACTCCTCATGTTGTAATACAGTGTTTTCATGTTCCCCTCACGTTCCTAAATTCAGTGGTTCAGGCTGAGGTTTCCTCTGCTTGTAATCTGCAAGAATATGAACTAATGAAGAAAAAACAACCACTTATGGGTATTAAACTAGAAAAAAAATGTAGGATTTCAGATTCTGTTGATTATTTCCCCCAGAAAGTTTAGGTTTAATATGTCAGCCAAAAGCACGTGAGCTGGGTCATAGCAATTCCTGAAGGCTGTGAGATGAGACAGTGACAGTACTGCCAGCGAGGCAATAAGCCAAGAAGGTCATTTCAAGATATTCCAACTAGATCTTCTGATGAGCTGTTTGCTGTAAGCATTATTACTCTGCTGCTCATAACCACAGTCTTTTCAAAGTTTATTTTGGTTCAGCTTGATCCTTCTCTCTGTTTCATTTAGGGAACAGTTCTAGATAGAATTGACTACAATGTTGAACAGTCGTGTATCAAAACTGAAGAGGGTTTAAAACAACTACATAAGGTAAGCTGGTAATATATAGGCTGTTTTGCATATCTAGTTATCTCGATAAAAAAAATGATTATTCAGAGACTATAAAAGAGAAGAATTAATATTTTTCCCTTTAAAAAATTCAGTGTTTATGGATTTAAAAAGAATTTCATGCAAGTTTTGTGTAGTTTAGTTTCTGTTAGCAGAGTTTCATTTGGCTTTTGGAGAGTTTTCTCCACATTTTTATTCCCTGGGAAAAAGAGGAGAGGGAAGAGAAAAGGTGATTAGAAGAAAGGAGGAGTGAACCAAAACAAAGTGAAAGCTTTCAGTTCTAATTGAAAGTAAAATGCACAGCTGAATCAGGTACAATAAAAATGCCTATTAAGAAACGAAGCTTTGTGTGAATTTTAGTGTCATGCAAATATGATGCAGAAGTGCTATTTCAGCACAATGAGTTAAAAATATCATACCAACTTTTTCCATTTGGACTTCCACACACCCAGTGCCTTGCTTTTTATTTCCATTGTCCACATAGCTCAGTGCCGCTGCAGATCAGTTGCTGTTCTGTACAGCTCATGTCCTGTGCAGGCATCACGCCTTCTCAAGGACTACAGAAAAGGCACAGTAAGGCTGCATAACCAACAGGAGGATGCATTCTTTTCTGTAGTGCTTCATGTTTCATGTGGATAAATATGACCTCAGTTTGCACTTTCCTTCACTGCAATCTTTGGTGCAGGCTGGAGTTGTTTTGTGGGAGTTGCTTGCAATATTCAGTGTATGAATAGCCAGGTCTGCAAAGAGAAATGGAGGTACATGTCTTCAGAATACTGAAGAGTCCATGCTTGCATCTTCGCATAAATCGAGGCATTAACTCTTTCTTTTCTGTTTCTACAGGCAGAGCAATATCAAAAGAAGAATCGTAAGATGCTTGTTATTTTAATTTTGTTTGTTATAGTAATTGTCCTCATTGTTGTTCTTATTGGTGTAAAGTCACACTAGGTTTCACTTAATTTTCTTATTTTTGGAGTTTACGTGAACTTTTTTCCCCAATGTGAATGGATGGACCTGCACTCAAGAAAGCTGCCTTGGAATGTCGACGCCCTCATGGTACAAAGACTGTGCAATGCTTCTGTGGGATTCCTCAAAGGTCAAGTTTGGTGATTGGTGAGGTGTTGGTAAAGAGCAGATGGAGAGCGTCAGGAAATTTGATGCTCTCACATGAATCGTTTGGTTCTTTGTCCAGAGGTGTTTGGAAACACGTTGCTTAAATAACTACAAAACTGTAATTTATTAGTGAGCTCTGTAATTAGTTTGTTACGGTGAGAAAGAATGTGTTGTCTTCTGTACTGCCACAATTTTAAGGCTTCAAATTTAAACCGTGTTCCTGAGCCATGGGACTTGAGCTGAGGCACAAGGCACACAGATCCTGACTTCATTTCTTCAGACTCAAAAACTCAAAGGAATTGGAGATGAAAAAGATAGCTTTTAACAGGCAGAGCCTAATTCCATCCCTGTGATCTTAATTTAGATATTGCATCATTACTAAGAATCAAAATAGTATATGATCTTGTAAATAACAAGATTTAATCACTGGTGTAATTTAACGCATTTAGCTAATTACATTTTTTTTTTGAGCTTGAGCAGATCATGAGAACATGTTTTTTCTTTTTACCAGAAAGATCATGTATATCTATGTGCTTTCTTTAAAGAAAGTACTGCCATTGCATCACAGCGGTGGTGAAGTTAAACCTGAAAAATAGAGATTCCCCTTTTGGCTTTCTACGCAGAGTGACCTGCTGTGGGGCTCTTGGCTCTTAGCTGTTTTCTAAGCTGTTTGTTTTACAGTGCTTCTGTCCACACGTGGTTTTTTATATGTAACTTTACCACGATATGTATGAGATCCATTTTCCCATACCGATTATTTTTTTTTCAAATGCCTGCCTAGAAAAGGATGCATTTCTGGTCTCCTGCTGACCAGGAGAGATACCATGCAAGTGATGTGTCCTAGGAGGCCTTCAGTGCAGAATTACCTGTTCTTTCAAATATTTCTTGCAGTGGAAAACTTTGCTGTAGGCCATAAAAGAGGAATTAGAGAGACATCTAAGTAATGGAGGATTCCTATTTCAATCCAGGCCTGAAGTAGTGTGCAGCTGTAGAGGCCTTGCCTTAATCTTTTTAATATGGCTCTTCTGTATGGACTTTTTCCCCAAAGAGACTGTAACTTAATTTCCTCCATTTCTGATGCAGAGCTCCCCATAAACTTGCAGAGGTGTTCTGCTCAAATGCCCTGCAGTGCAGTTTCGTAATATGTGCTATGATTTTAATGTTGCACCTGCCCTGAACTTGTGTTTACAATGTACTGAGGAGGTCCTAAGATGTGGGTTTAAACAGACTCGATGCAGGAACAGGCCTGAAAGAAAAGACTACAAAAACATGTAAGCTGTGGCTTATTGTGGAGAGATTTGTACCACTGTGTTACCTCCAGACAAAGGGGATGTTGAACTTCCAAAGCTGCCTGTTCAAGCCCTTGTTGAAATTCACGCAGTAAATCAGTGGCAGAAGTATGCTTTTAGTTGGGTGTGCAGTCCCCTGTTCTGGTAATAGATCTTTTCAATGATCGTGAGTAAAACTACTGTCTCCCTAGTGTGCTGGCTACATCAGCTGGTGTGAAGCAGCATATTGCTATAATTTAATATTCTGTATTTGCAACTTTCTAACATGAGAACGTGTTATTTATTTCTGTCTTGACTGGTGCTTTTGACATTTTATCATGGCTAAAGGATTCAAAGAAGTAATAAAACACTTCCAACCTAATTGGTCAATTCCTTTTCTTAAAATAGTGTAAACTGAAGCAAATACTTGTGATGTTAATGTCTCCATATATTCTTCAAAATGAAATAAAAGCAGCAGTGACATGAAATATCTGATTTTTTTAAAAACTTTCTGCAGCATAATTGCATTGTCAAGTGATTTTCATCCCATGTAGTCACCATTGAAATGCCAACAGTATCTTAGCTGAGGTAAATGACTACTTATTTGCTGTCTAAATTCTGTTAAAGGAAAAGCACTTTGTTAATATGCACTGCATAAGAGGTTGAATTCCAATGTGAATTGTCCTGTGTGACTTGAGCTAGTTTGTTGAGGCTGAATTTATTAAAAAACATTATCTAGGCTTCTAAATCACTTCAGATGTCTAGTTTGCTGCAATTCAGTCTAAATTATTTATAGCTAAAGCATAAACCCTTATGCAGTGCTTTGTAAGAATAATCTCTGTATGGAGTGGTATAGGATGGGAAGCATCAGTTCCCAAAGAAGCCACTGCACCTGAGAAGTAGCTTGGCTGTCTGCTACCTGTTCAGGTGTTACAGGAGCAACAGCTGCCTGAACCTACTGACTGCTTCTGCCCAGCCCTGTAACCATCTCTGCATGCTGCTGCAAAGAAAGCTGGCACACAGTTCTGCAGGTGGGGCTTCTTCGTGGTTGCTGGATTCTCTTCCCAGGTTGTACTGAACCTCTGACAGCTTACAATCTGCATAGCTTCATGCAGATTTTTCCATTGGGATCCCTCTATAATTTTACATCATTTTCATCCCTGAGTGGAACAATGAAAGGGAAATAAAGGTTTCCAGTGCATCTCGCTGCTCTGGGAGCTCCGTCGCAGCATCAGCACGGCTGCTGAGAGGCTGAGGTGCTCAGCAGCGCCTCCTTACAGCGCGGCCGTTCCCGTCACCCTCCCGCCCTCCGCTGTTCGGCGCTGCCCCGCGCGGAGAGGCGCCGCGCACATCCGGGCCCCGCAGAGCCGCCCGCCTGCCGTGCCCGGTGAGACCGCCGGGGGCCGCCGTGGCGCCCCGCCCCTCGCAGCCGGCGCTGGGCGGCGGGGCGGAGCCGTGCGGACGGGCCGGGCCGTGCCGGGCCGGGCCGCGGGCAGGAAGATGGCGAACGTGCAGCTGGAGTTCCAGGCGAACGCCGGTGAGGCGGACCCGCAGAGCCGCCCGCTGCTCGTCCTGGGCCAGCTCCACAACCTGCACCGCCTGCCCTGGGCCCAGCTGCGGGGCAAGCTGCAGCCGCGGGTCAGCGAGGAGGTGAGGCCGGAACGCCGGGGCCCCGCGGGCCGCTCTCCCTCCGCCCCGGCACCGCCTCCCCCCTGCCCGCAGTTCTTCCCGTGGCCGTGAATCCCCGGCCCGGCGCTGCGCGGCCTCGGGGTGCGCCCCGAGTCGGGCCCGGAGGGTTCGGAGCCGCCCAGGGCCGGGAGCGGCGGCGGGGCCTGCAGCGGCCGGGGGAGGGAAGGGGCCTGCACGGGAAACCCGCGCTGGGGAGCGGGAAGGGCCGTAACGTTACCTCTCGAGCGGCGCTTCTGAAAAATTAGAACCAAAACACGCGGTGTCTGCTGGAGCAGCAGGGCCGCCCCGGGCCGCCGGAGCCTGTTGCGGGCCGGCAGTCGCAGGCGGAGCGCTGCGCCTCAAACCCAACGCTCCGCTTCCCCTTCAGCCGCTCTGACGGCGGAAAGTGCTCCTCCACGATGACAGCATGGTGGCTGCAATTAACGTAATGATGAGACGGACGTTCTATGGCAAGCTGGAGACTGAGCCTCGCTGCCTGCATGGGCTGAGAGATGTGTCGTCTCTTTCCCCCTCCCAGCCTTCAGCTCTTGCTCTGGAATATGTGGACCTATTTTTATGTAGAGGGTGCTGATGGATGGCGGTGAAACGAGAAATATTTTGCATCACAGGTTTTAGGATGCTCAGTGTTTGGCGGTTTCATTTGTTGGGCTCCTGAGTGTCTTATGACAATATTTAGCCTTCTTTTTTGTTGTTGTTTTTAATTAAGTTTCTGTGTGAAAGAATGACGAGGGATTAGTAAATCAGACCATCAATTTATCACTAGCGAGATGGCCTCAACTTAAAAGCCTCTGGAGCAGCCTTGGCACTTAGTGCTGTGTTTTTAAATTATAGTTCATGTGGCTTAAAAGAGATCCATGTCATGGAAAGCACTTATGTGCTTTCTAATTAATAAAGGTTCCCCATGTTTCCCATCTCTTCGCTCTAGAGGTTGTTGTTGTTTAAAAGGGCGTGCCTAAAAAAATCTTTGTTTCCAACACCTGAAATCTTACCATTCAAGATTGCCTAAGTGGAGTCAGAATGAGACTGTGGTCAGAAAGAAAATTCCAATACAGTTCTTTGTTTAAGTTTCTTCTTTTCTCCTCAGCTCTGGCAGTCTGCGTTAGGCACCCTGAACCCAAACCCCACCGACAGCTGCCCGCTCTACCTGAACTACGCCACCGTGGCCGCGCTGCCGTCGCGGGTCAGCCGGCACAACAGCCCGTCTGCAGCTCAGTTCATCACCCGCCTGGTTAGAAACTGTCTCCCAGGAGGTGTCAACAGATGCATTGTGGTAAGTGGCAGTTTGCAGGTGCTTCTGGTGACACGTCTGGTAAACTATTTTGTCGGCTTCTCGGGATTTTAGCTGTATCTGAGGAGACTGGAGGTGGGCAGGTTTTATCTCTGTAATTATACCAGCGTTTATGAATGGTTCTGTGCTGGGACATAAACGAGACCTAAGTGTAACAGCTTCTGCAAGCTCAGACAGTTGAAAGGAATTAAAGACAAAAATGTGCGGAATGTTTTCAACCAGTAACGTTCACACAAAGGGAAGCAGCAGTAGATTTTTCCAAACCAGGATTTCAGTATGGTATGTATTGTGCTTCAGAAAGTTGACATGGACATGGACTGCGTACTGAGTGCAGAGTGCCCCGTTTAAGGGGCCGAGGTTTAGAAGTCTCAATGCATACTAATGCTCCAGCATAAGTCGTGTGCAGGAAAAGTTCTTGCTCTGTTCTGGTCCAATGAATTTGTTATTTTTTTCTGATTCTTTCAGACTCAGAGTTCCGGGTTATTAGAGGAAGCTCCTGTAGTCAGTGTCAGTAACAACTCTCATTTTAAACTCCATTTATTTTCAGGAGTTATAACTCTGCCTGTATTTTTCCCTTGTGGTTAAATTCAGAGATGTTTAACTAAGGCTGCTTTCCACTGGTAATCTCTGTAATGAACTTCAGAAGAACATGCTGCGTGTTAGAAAGCTTTGGGTTAATATTAACCACATTTTCATATGATCACTCACTTTGTTTTGAACACACATTGATAGTTCCCTTGCTTTTTTGTCTCAATCTGTAGGCTGACCTGTGTTAATTAGACAAGTATAATTAAGACAGTCCAGGTCCGTTAGGAGGACTGCTGATTCCTCCACAGTCATGTCCAGTAATGTAATTCTTTTCCATGTGGGAAGCAATCTGAACCAGTTAGTTCGGAGTGGTGCTGTTTGCACTGCTGCCCACCCGTGCAAGGTGTGATGTATGAGCACATCTCCATTCACACATCAGTTCTGCTTTTTGTCAGTGCTGTTTCAGTTAATGGACCCGTTTAAATGCAGTCTCCCAATGTCCCTGCTGTTACCTGACTTGTTTGTCTTCTGGCTGATGTTTCAGATGGTCTGTGAGCGGTCTGAAGTTTTTGCTTCTGCTTGTGCATTGGCCAGGGCTTTCCCGTTGTTCACACATCGCTCCAGTGCATCGAGGCGCACAGAGAAGAAAACTGTAACAGTAGAGTTTTTCTTGGTTGGACAGAACAACGGACCCATCGAAGTGGCGACGCTTAAAGTAAGCTTTTGTGTTGTGGGTTTTTCTCCTCATTATCAGTTTTTTTTTTCATTATTCCCTGAGATTTTTATTTTCCTTTGATTAGTTGCATGCGCAAGAACGTGTGCCTCAGGCTATATATGGAATGGGTGTTGTATCTGAAGTAAGACACGATCTTAGATCAAAGTTACCTGTTCAGTTCAAAGCTCATGTGAGTAGAAGTATTGAATATATTAATGTAGCAAAGGCTGAAGGTGTTATTGCAGAACTTAGATTTCAGGGATGGAAAATACCAAACAAGTAGCACAAGGAGAGGTTCTCTTTTCTCATGTTTTTCATTGATGCAAATAATAGGGTTTTAGCATTTGATGCTACTTTACCTTCAGTGTGTGGACATCCCTCTTTTATTTAGGCAAAATCTGTATGGGGTTGTGCATCACACTGACATAATTAAATGCTTTTTATTCTGGGATCGTCTATGAGCCAACTCCGTATCAGGTAACCTATGGTGTTCTAGGCCATTTGTCTTCAAGAAATAGATTAAATAAATAATTGAAGCAATTCCTTCAGATAGGTGGCTTCCAAACCTCTTGGGCTGTTCAGAACTGAAATCCAAAATGATTTCTTCCTCCCGTTCTTCCCTTGAAGTTAATGCCAAAACTACTACTGGCTTCTTCCACGCTAAGCTTTCACTCCCTAAATTCAGCCAGCACCAGACAGCTTCCACACTTCCAGAGTGTGGAAGAAGCATGTGATAGCATTTTTTCCTCTCCCATTTTAAACCTCTCCTAGGCATGTTGCCATATTCTGCACCTGCTGCATTGTCCTTGGTATTATATGGTAAGGACTGGAAGGGATTGCCACAGTTTCATAGGACAGTTACTGAAGTCTGCTGTTACCCGGGTTCTCTTGAGTCCCCAGGAAGCCAAACCCAGGCACAGCGTATTTCTGAGTAAGCTGTGGTGATTCCCTCAGACCTGGCATTGGGGTTAAAGTGCCTCTTTTTACCTGCGTGGCCATGGTGATGAATCCTAGTGATGAATCGCCCCAAACCTAGCCTGGCTCCCAAGGAGGTTCTTATACTTTAGGGGAACTAAAGCAATCAAAACTAATTGTAGGGAATCAGGCATTGCTCCAGAACAAGCCACAGTTTATGAGTCTGATGGGGCACAGAGCATACAGAGTCCTTGGGCCAGCCCGGCCAAGCCAAACTTCAGATTCCTCAGCACAAGCTAGCCAGCACGTCAGATTCCTCTGGAATCTCTCTTGACTCATGCTTCTGCTGTGTGATCTTCAGTGCAGTGTGGCTACTGCAAAACTCAAGCAGTGTTTCCTTCCATCTGGTCTTTTTTCTTCAAGTTACTGATTCCCAGGAGTTAAAAGTTAAAAGCCTCTGGTGCCTCAGTTGCCTTTTTTAACAGGAGGATGCTCGGCCTCGGTGTGCTCACTGTGGGCCGTTGTGATTCAGTCCTGCTTAGATAGGTTCTCACTCAGTCTGGGTAAAGGGCAGTCAGTTATACCACAGGAGCAAGGCAGTGTGTGTGTGCTTTACACAGACATTTCATATTTCAAATTCCCTCTGGATCTACCATATTGCTATATAGAATGTCTTTTGATACTTAACAGTTCTGTTTGCTATACATAAAGTGTAGCATCCCATGTTGTGCACTACACTGTGTAATCTCTGCAGGTTTCCAGCCCAAGTAGCCTGCAAGTTCATTGCGGTTTTCTGAATTTGTTTAATCTTTCCTGCTCTCTGCCTTGCACTTCGTTCTTGATCTTGCTTTGGTAGTGGAGAGGGCTGCTAATTTTGCAGTATCAGTTCAATGTAGGAAGGAATGCCAGGAAATTCCCACCCAGGAGAAAATATCTTCTGTGTAACACGTAGGAAAAGTAGCAGTTTGGTTGACACTACTTAGTATTGTACAGCTACCTGTGATCAGTTGCAGTTAGATGTAGACTCCGAGGGACCTAACATCCAGTGTAATCTGTGTAGGACTAGATACAAAGTTGTGTGGAAAGCAAGCTGAACCGAGGCCAGCTCTCACGTGTTGTCACTTCTTTTCATAGTGTCTGGCAAGTGCTACGGAAGGAATCAGGCTGGCTGCTCGAATTGTGGACACCCCATGCAATGAGATGAATACAGATAACTTCCTGGAGGTGGGTAATACACATGATGAGCAAGAGTTACTTACTGGAAGTCCTGATTGCTTTAATCAAGAATGAGTGTTTCCATCTCTTAGCTAAACCTTTTAGTCAGTGGTAGGGGACATATGAAAGAACATGTCCAAGGATGTTTAAGCTATTTCTTTAGTCATTAATACTTGGTAGAACTTAACAAAGTGGGAAGGAGGTGCAGGGTAAGGCTTGGTGTAAGGAAACAGCAGTGAGAAGAGGCTTATTCTTGATTTGGTCTCAGTACTGGCTCCTTCGCCTGTGCTGATAAGCTTCTGAAGAAAGAAATGGAATGGAAGCTGATACATTTACAAAAGAATTTACTGTAAAGATCTGAAAAGCTGTTGAGAGTGAAAATAGTCCTGTCTTATTTCATCGTGGTCCAACAGAATGAACAGCTGGCACTTTCCTCTGACCTGGCAGAGCTGAAGGGTCAGATCTGCGTTTCGTGCAGTAGTGAATCATCAAGGGGATCTCAGTGAAGTTAGGTGATAGGAAGCCAGTGCCATTCCCAAAGCAGTGAATGCTTGTATGTGTACACATGCAGGAGTCACATAAAACCCATACGTGAGTGCATCTCTGCTGTGTCCTTCTGATCACTCACTGATGTCCTTTTTCCTTTAATGATGAAGGAAATAAAGAAAGTTGGCAAGGACCTTGGGATTACTCCTACCATTATTCGAGACGAGGAGCTGAAGGAGCGAGGCTTTGGAGGTATGCCTTAAAATCCATCTGTTTTTTTGGGGCAGTTAATTGGAATATGATGGCATCTCCATTTTAAAGTTTAATTTATGCATTTTTGAAAGAGTTTTATTGCTCGTGATATTCCAAGATGCTTCTCAGAAAATGGATTACTTTCCACAGTCTTTCTTGCCCACAAGTGACTTAATTCTCTTGTTTTCCAGGTATCTATGGAGTTGGCAAGGCTGCTCTGCATCCTCCAGCCCTAGCAGTTCTCAGTCACACTCCAGATGGTGCTACACAGACCATTGCATGGGTGGGGAAAGGTATTGTGTATGACACTGGAGGACTCAGCATTAAGGGAAAGGTACAGCAGTGCTTCTTTTGCTTTTGCTTACTATGTGATTTCCTAATGGAAATAATTTGATTAATGTTGATGGAAAACAACGCGTATTTGTTTGAGTAAAGGCTTGATCTGCCATCATCCATGCAGACACAACCTGCCATGTAGAATTTAAGGAACATTTTGCCTTTAAGTATTGCTCACTGCTAGTGGAAGTTTAGAAACAAAGCTGTTTCCTTTTTGATTTTGGAGGCAGCTCCAAAGCCCGTCTGAGCTGACCTCAGTGCCTATCTTATAATCAACTTTTGTTTCTTCTTTTTAAACAAATGAGCAGCAGAATTTTACTGCTTTCAGTAAAGGCAACTAAGGCAAGATCTACCAAAAAGCAGCTGTGTATGTGTGCTGTGTGTTTGTAATGGCTAAGCACTGTCAGGACCAGAGGTAGAGAGGCACCAGCAATCCTTGCTTTATCAGGTGGTTCTGCAAAACTTTTCTGCTTTAAAAATCTCTGTTTCTGTTTAAATAGACTACTATGCCAGGAATGAAGCGAGACTGTGGTGGAGCAGCTGCTATTTTGGGTGCCTTCAAAGCCACTGTAAAGCAAGTAAGTAAAATGTGTTAATTGATATCATTAGCCTACCAGTGCCAGGCTGACTTTTAGATGTACTCGCAGATATGAAGGCCAGCCTGATCCTCAGGTTCTGACCTGCCTTTGCCATTGGAGTTCTTGGGCCACTCTGCTCTTTCTGCTGTTGCACAAAAGTATTACAAGTCTTTGCTGGAATCTGGGGAATGGTGAGAAATTGCCTGAGTGCTGACTTTTTTCTAAGAGCCTTTTTTGAGCTTCAGGTCTGTTTTGAGGACTGAGTTGATCCTTGAATCAGACTCATAACTGAGTTACTCAGTGCTGATCTTGTTTAAGCTTTGGGACTTGGGGCAGCTGTTGTCCCCTTAGCAATGAAGGGGACGTGCAGCTCTGCAGTATGAATTCTATCTATGTTCCAAATCATTCTCCAGTTCTAATATTAACCTGCTGAGGAAATGACAGTTCAGGTCTCATCAGGAGCTGCCTGTTGACTTGCTGCTGTGGTCAGAAAGTAGTCACAGAGCTGGGAAGAAGCCAGTCGTTGAAATGTGGAGAACTCTTAAGAATTATTATTCTTAAGAATTATGCTTTAACAATATGAACTGGGGAAACTAAGTGGCTGCTGCCAATTCAGTTCTGCCCTCCCCACAAGTTCAGTCACTGAGTCTCGCTGACAGAGCAGTTCCTGCCTCCAAATAGTATCCAAAGTTCAAAGGCCTTGCACTGCTGCAGATGAACGCATAGATCTGCTGGAAGCTTTGTCCAGGAGGTGATCGTTGCCAAATCCCCATTTCTCAACAGTTCAACTCCGTGCCTTGGCGTCAGCAGCATGTTTGATGTGGAAGGATTGTAAACTTCACAGTTATCTGCAGAGACTTAAAATGGGAACCACATTTCTGAGCTGCATTATAGGGAACCACTGCCTTCCCATAGCAAAGTCCTGCAGAAAGTTGGATCCCACGTTTGTGAGGGATGAAAGCTGGAACTTGTGCAGGGCTTTGTGAGCCTGGGATACATGTGGTGTGTACTTCCAGTGATTCAGTCAGTCCTTGTGTTAGAAGTAGGTGTGCATGCAATTATCTGCACTGACAAATGATTCACAGTCACAGTAGGTGTGCGTGTATGTTGTCAGTTATTTCATGTGCCATTACTGAAACTATGAACTAACTGATAATAATACATCTGGACAAACTGAGCCTGAAGAGATGGTCAGACCTGATGAGAAATCTGTGGCACCCTATATAAAAACAAAAGGATGATATCACTGCTCAGTATGACAGCCCTGAGCAAGACCTGTTGAATTAACATCCCTGCACAGAAGGTGTTTGGATAGGCATGGAAGGCAGCTTGTCCTTGTTACTGAGTCAAGGCTTTTTCTTTCAATGCTCTTAAGAATAAAATAAATCTGGAAGAGGTTTAAATTAGCTGTGCTTTGTTGGAAGGATCGAGGTTTAAACTTGTGTTGGATAGAAAGCTCAGTGGGAAGAGGGGCAGAGGTTATTATCCACCTGTATAATAGCAGCTGTTGGACAGTTTTACAAGGGGGTTTTAAAAGCTGGTGGACAGCAAAATGAGGCAATTGATGTATTTTTTTCCTTCAAACATGTGTTTGATCCACTGTGAGCTTTCCAACGCAAAAGAGAAGAGAAAAATACTCAAATTTTTGTCATTCTCATCTTCTGCATGTCAACACAGGGCATCCTGCAGGTACAGAGGGGATGAGGTTCACTGAAAGGCAGCTCATAGTGGGAGCGGGTTTCCTCTTTTTGACAGTAAACGAACCACGTCTCCCACTTGGTGAATTGCATCAAATCTTCCTTCTCCAAGAGATTCTTAATGGAGTTTTTTGTTGCACAGACCATTTTGAAAGAGGAAAGCATCACAGATGGAAGAGTATCTCTTCTGTTTTCCCACTGGCCGGAGTAGCAGCTGCAAAGTTCCTTTATGGCTTCTAGAGGCTGCCCATTATTTTGGAAGGGTTTTGATTGATGCATGTGCCCTTTGGACTTCAGAACATGATCTGATTCAACAAGTCTGGATTTCTTCAGCTACAGAACTTTCATTCACAGTAAAGCTGAGCCTGTTTTCCCTAGGAATGTGATGTTTTTAAGGCTATCCAGTTGAGAAGGAACGATGCTTTTATTCATTAATTGCTGCTCATCTTCACTTCTGTTTATAGAATCTCCCCACACAGTGTAGTAATTGTACAAACAAAATCACCATACATTCATCACATTTCTCATGTAATTAGTGGCATTTCTGCCAAGAAATCGTGATCTCACATTGGTTTCAGTCTGAATAAATGAATTTGGTGTTAATCAAAACCGATTCCTCTCCTATTGTTATTACAGGGTTTTAAAGACAATCTTCATGCTGTTTTCTGTTTGGCCGAGAATGCAGTTGGACCACGTGCAACAAGACCTGATGACATTCATGTTCTTTACTCTGGAAAGTAAGATTGTACCTATCTCTTTCCCAGAAACATTGAGAGGAAACAGTCTTTGATTCTATTTATCACAGTACCATACAGATTGTGAACATCATCAGCTTCCCTAAATATTGATAATAGGATTTCAGACAGCTATAGCAGTGAGTTTTCTGTGTGCTTAGAGTGTCCTGTTGGGTATGTAAATGCACATCAAAGTACGTTTCATGACCTGAAGTTTGCTTAAAGTTTACTTGCAACTGTGGAATAAGCAACAGTACAGACTTGCAGAGTCAAGTTTGAAAGCAGATTCAATATACTTTTCTAACTCAGTGTTTCAGTCAGGGTGGATGAGGCTGAAGCAGTGTTGTATTAAATGCCTTCTCTTCTTCCTAGAACTGTGGAAATCAATAATACTGACGCAGAAGGTCGGCTGATATTGGCTGATGGAGTTGCTTACGCGTGCAAAGATCTTGGAGCTGATATCATTCTTGATATGGCCACTCTTACTGGAGCTCAGGTACTGATTCAGACCAGCTAGTGAACAGGGGGTGTATAGAATCATTTGAGTTGGAAGGGACCTTTAAAGGCCATCTAGTCCGACTCTCCTACAATGAACTGGGTCATCTGCAGCTAGATCAGGGCACTCTGAGCCCTGTCCAGCCTCACCTTGAATGTCTCCAGGGATGGGGCATCCACTGCCTCTCTGGGCAACCTGTTCCTGTGCTTTACCACCTTAATTGCAAAAAAAAAAAAAAAACCACCTTTTTCCTTGTATGCAGTCTAATTATCTTCTCTTTTAGTTTGAAACCATTTCCCCTTGTCTTATCATGACACACCCTGCCAAAGAGCCTGTTCCCTTCCTTCTTACAGCCCTTTTAGATACTGAAAGGCCAACTCTCAGGTCTCCCTGGAGCTTATTCTTCCCCTGGCTCAACTGCTGCAGTTTTCTCAGCCTGCCCTCACAGGGGAGGTGTTCCAGCCCTTAGGTCATTTTTGTGGCCCTCCTCTGGATGCACTCCAGCAGGTTCATGTCTCTCTCATACTGATGATTCCACGTCTGGACGTAGTGCTCCAGGTGAGGTCTCATCAGCACAGAGCTGAGGGGCAGGACCAGGTTGGGTGGGGCCCTGGGTGGCCTGATCTAGTGCATGGCAACCTTGCCCATGGCAAGGGTTTGGAAATACATGATCTGTAAGGTCCCTTCCAAACCAACCTGTTCTATGATTCTACACACTCAAAGAAATAATGGTATTATTTTAATGACATTAGCAGCTGATGCAAGTGATCCAGTGCTCAGTGCTTGCAATTCAGTAGCCTTATAATTAGCAGAACTGTTTCAGTGATTAGTGATGAGCAATTCTCTTGTCCATAAGCAGTAACTTTTGTAGTTTAATTTTCTAGGAAATGAATTGGTCTTCATATAAGGAGGATAAATGGTGGCAGACTTTAGAAGCGTGAATGTTGCATACATTGGAGCAAGAATCAAACTTCAGAAAGCTTCCCATCATTGTCCTGCTAAAATGCTGATGTGGTGGTGCCCTCTGGGTTTTGTAGACCTGAAAGGAAATGTAACCATTCTGATGAATGAGAATGTTACATCAGAATATTTGTGTGGTTGATACAGATTGCCAGGGTATTTTGTGTGTGTGTGTGTGTGTGTGTGTAAAAGAATAAATAGGATGAATAACTGACAAGTGATGAAGTTTGCTTGCTCAGGCACTGTGAATAAATACGTGGGACGGTGATTTGAATGGTCCAGGTAAGTGTGGACTACGTTACTGCAGAATGGATTTTGAGAAATTTTAGAAGATTCCTCAGTATTGCAGTGTCTCTGTCTACATTTTTAACATTGCCTTCTTTCGTCAAGTACTTCTGAGATGTTTGATCTTGATTCTGTTAGGAGGAAAGCAGCTGAAAGGGAGCAGTACAGAATGGTTCTGTGCAGTACTGTCACACTGAGATGAATCGCTCCTGATTTTGTCGTGTATCTCACTAGGGAATTGCTACAGGGAAGTACCACGCTGCTGTCCTTACCAATAATGAAGAGTGGGAAAAGGCTTGTGTTAAAGCTGGCAGGAACTGTGGAGACTTGGTCCATCCTCTCGTGTATTGCCCTGAGCTCCACTTCAGTGAATTTACCTCTGCTGTAGCTGATATGAAGAACTCTGTGGCAGTAAGATTTTTTCCTTTGCATTCCACTGATTACATAAAAACGTGTTCCTGTGTGTATTCTCACTGTGCTGACCTGTAGCTGCATGAAAGTTCTTCCTGTGGGCTGTAATCTTCTAGAAATGGAAGATACAAGGAACTCAAGACCATTTAATTGGGGATTTTGGAGGCTAAATGCCTCTACTCTGGTATTTAGCATCATTGTAAAGAGGGTAGCCTGCTGTAAAGTTACCTGTGGGCTGCTTGCCTTTTAAACAAAACTCTAAGGTGGACACTGAATTCCTGGATGGAGACCTTTTCAGAAGTAAATTCAATGGTGCGTAACCATCAGAGACAGGTACTGGGAGCGCAGAAGCCAGGAAAGTGAGGACAGTTTTCTGCAGCTGCTTTTGCAGCATTTGAGAGTTGCAATGTGTAATAAGTTCCGAAAACGCTGCAGAAAGGAGTTTGGACCAGAGAATAAAAGAGCAAGGCCAGATTCCTACCAGGGTTAACTCAGAGTGCTTATGGTGTACTTGACTGGCAAGACTGGATTTTAAAGCCCCTCGTTAGTCGTTGAATTCAAGTTGCACAACTGTCTTTTCTGTAGTTAAGAAGAGAATATTGATGTTCTCTTTTCTTGCAAGACCAGCTGTATTCTTATTGCTCCTGCAGGACCGAGACAATACCCCGAGCTCCTGTGCTGGGCTCTTCATTGCTTCTCACATCGGCTTTGACTGGCCTGGGGTCTGGGTTCACATCGACATTGCAGCCCCTGTCCATGCGGTACGTGTGTGTCACGTGGTGTGTTTTGCACTGCTTGCAAGGGAAGGGAGGGCAGATGCTGTGGATTCTCTGGCATCAGATGCAAAGAAAGAATTCTTCTCCATCGAATTCTTTTGGAAAGCTCTTCGTCTCTGCTGGGAGCTTCTCTGTTTTGGTAGCTTCATCTGTTCATGTTCTTTATTTAGCTTTTAAAATATTCTAAAGATCATTTTAATCTGCTACATCTTTATCACTGTAGATTTTGACAACTTGCCTGCTTTCTCTTTAAAGGAATGGCCTTTGTTTTCACCCATAGTCTTTTAAGGTGACTGACTAGAGCTGATTTCCCGCTGACCTTCAGTAGGGAAAACATTTATTTGCTTGTGAGATTCCTCCTCCCTTGAATGGAATGTATGTACTTTTTTTTTCCTTGAAAAGCAAGGCAATTTACTCCTCACCCCCTCCATTTTTTTCATAAACCCAACTTAATCAACTCAAGCACCAAAATCTGTGTTCGTGTTGGATAGAACGTTCTGTGCCCTGAGGAATGGTAGCATAAGGCCGTCCTCCAGTCAGCACAAGCTCTTCCTGTGAATCAAGGGATGTGTTGGTTTAATCCAACAGGGAAAGATTACTGTAATCCAACAGGGAAAGATTACTGTAGCAATAAGAATAAAGAAGAGGAAGTTGAGCAGGCTTGGCAGGGACGCTGGGTGTTTGCTGTGGCAGTGCTGTGCTCCAGCTGCTCCAGCTGAGTGGGTCGGTAAATTAAAACTAGCCCAGACAACGCAATCTGCAATGGGAATTGTTTTTGTGTTCTTTTTCAGGGTGAACGAGCTACTGGCTAAGGAGTGGCTTTGTTGCTGTCCCTGTTTGGAGGGGCATCTGAAGACCCTTTGCTAAACATGGTGTCCCCCCTAGGCTGCAATGGAGACTCTCCACCTGAGGATATGGAGAGGGATTCCAAAAGGCGGCGCCTGGTTTGATGAGCCCGGCCCTCTGTGACGGGGTGCATGTGTTACCTCACTTTGCACTGATTCATTCTCAAGCAATGAAAATGTCACACATCAGAAATGGCCATTTTATTTTATTTTTTTTTACTATCATGATAAGATTTATTACTTATTTCTGATAAAAACAGCCTGATTATTTTTTTTTAAATTATTGGTGCAGACAGTTGCTGAACAATATCGGTGGTGCAGACTTCAGGCTCGGCTGACTGTACCAGGAGGGAAGGTCCTCCTCTGAGCACCTCACAGAACAGTTACTAAGTGCATTAATGCATGAGAAGCTCTCCCTGTTCTGAAGCAGCAACCGCAGTTTTTGCTTCTGAATTACTTGTTTTACATGAGGTTTTAACAGGTGTTTCTGCAGGCTCCACTGCATATCCAAACACAGGACAAGGAAAAACAACCTCTAGGCTTGGCGTCTTCAGTGACAATTTAGCTTAGTAGCAAAGGAGATGTCATGAGAAAAGACCTTTAGTTTTAATAAGGTGCTGTTTCCGCATGTTTGATGTTTTTCTGACCAGTAAAATCAATGAGAGCTGTTCAGAACGTATCTCTACTTAAATCCTTCATGTTTGAATTACAGAATGTATTCATGTTAAATAAGGAAAAAAACCAGGGGGATTGTGATTGAGTAAAATCGGTTTACAAAGCAGAGTGGCTTCCTGCCACTTAACAAATTTATTATTATTATTAAAGCAGCTTACATATCCCATGTGGTGTTTTGTAGTGTTATTTACATTTCTGAGAACACAGTGCTCCAGACGTTTGTGTGCGACTTCATTGCTCTGTTTGGGTTCCTTTTCCTGGCATCTGAAAACAGACCTTCGCACAGTAACAGCACATACTGATCAGCGCAGTGCAGTTCTGAAGAATTTCCACTTACTCACTTCATTTGTTTGATTCAGCAGTGCTCAGGGATGAATACTGTTAGTTTTTGCATAAGCTCATCACAAGGAGCTCAGAAGTGATGGTTTGGTTTGGGCACCCAATGGAAACGATGTGTCCCAGTTTGTACGGCAGCAGAAGCAGCGCTGCGGTTCGTGCCTTAGGAATCCTGCTGTCCCCCAGGAGCTCCTCTGTCCCTTGGGAATCCTTCTGTCCCCTAGGAACCTCACTGCCCCCCAGGAGCCCCGCTGTGCTGCTGTGCAGCAGCTTCAGGCGCTGAAGGGGCAACAACGGTTCCACTGCAGTGTGGGGACTTTTTTTCTCTCTCGTGTTTTCTTTCAGACACTTCTCTGACACAAAACCCACAGAGAGAGTTTCAGGCAGTGTCCACCCATATGAAAACAGACATTTTTCCATATCTTTTTATAGATTTGATAATATTTAACTCAGCGTGTATTAAAAAGTGTATGGAGTACATAAAATTCACTGTAAATGTCACCAAATGGGCCAATGGCTTTTTAACATCGCTGCCACAAGGCTGCATTTTAACCTATTTCCTGTCTGGATCCATTCCAGTGGCAATTCCAGGAGGGGAATATATTTAGTCTATATTTACTCAGCCTGTTTAACTTTCTGTTAGTGTCTTTGGCTCATCCCGTGGCCGTGCTATTTTGGGATGATTTATACAATATTTACATTAAATTCTGCTAATATTTCCTTGCCTCTTGAAGTCGGATTACACTATTTACATCTCAAAGGCCTGAGCTGGAGGAATAAGCAGCTGTTCCAGCACCGGGGAGAACTGAGCACAGGGGAGGCTGCCAGCAACAAGCCCGTGTGTCTGAGATCCTTACGGAGGGGTTATTTAGAATGGAAGTAGTGCTCTCTGAAGGAAGGAGAGGCTTTCCGTAGCAGTAAGCAGCGAGGTTGGTGCAGAGGGGTCAGACAATCACATTCCCTGAGTTCTCATTTCCCGCAAATAATTTCTGATGTGCTTTCCATAAATCACAATGTCCTGAGCTATGCCATGGCAGGGCTGTACTGCTGCTCCTTTCTGGGTGGAACGGGGCTGGCAGTCTTCACACTGCTGTAGGAGCTGCCACAGCCATACTTAGCATTGAGATAAAGAAAGGTCAGTGCAACCACAGCTGTGTGTGATCATGGCCCGGGGCACAGCTGGGCTGGCTGGGCTTGGTCTGATGGTCTGACAGACCCAAACCAATGCAATTTGAAAGTGAAGCTGACCTCCTTACTCTGGCAACCAAATCCTGAAAGATCACCTCTCCCACCGTGGAGGTGCCCTGCATGAGCCCTGATTGTGATGGAATTAGGATGGCTCCTTCTCTTAAGGACCCACCCAGGGCTCTCTAATTCATCTCTATTTCCCGCATCTTATCTCCACACTGAAGAGATCTGCTCCTGTCCTGTGTAGGACTCCTCTACTATTTGACCTGAAAAGGAAAATACTTTGGGAAAACCTCGGTGCACAAGGTTTGCTTTTCTTGGGAAGTACTGACACATCTGCATTTCATTCTTATGTCTTCTCTGGTGCCTTCCCTTTTCCTGCTATAATGACTAGTTACTGTGATACTCATCTGAGCTGTCACATTTCACTGGCATTAAGGCTGGATGAAAAGGTAAGCGAAGAAAGAACGGCTGTAGATCACAGGAAATTCCCATCACATCCTTTGTAGAACAGCAGAAGAGTCAGCTAAAGGGAATAAAATGCACATCGCATTCAAGCTGCTGAATATAGACTCCCTGCCTCCTTGGTTGCCCCAGGCCACCCAAAGTTCTCCTCATCCCTGGCTTCACAAGCCAGGCCTCAGCGAGGCTGTTAAGAGTATGTTACGGTTCCCAAGAATGAAATAATTTTTGTCTCCAGCCTATGGAATAAAATTAACTCTGTGTGGATCTGGGCTTCTGGGATAAGCAAAGTTAATGAAGTTGATCAATTGAAAGCATCAGAGCACAGGCATCACACGTGAGGCTGCATGGAAGAACTGCGTGATAGGTTGGGAGACTCAGAGCCAGGCAGCCAGCCTTCCTCTCCAACTCTGCGGTGTTTGGCAGAACGAATGGTTCTTCTGCACTGATGGCACAATGCGATGTGATGGTCCAGGGAAAGAATCCAAACTGAAAATATTTGACAGCGGCTGTTACCTAGAAAGGGAGAAAAAAGAAAGAACCCTGATTAGCTGGAAGGCACCAACTCTTGGAGTGTGAGTATTCCCAGAGGAACCTGCAGGTCTTTATGGAGAGGGGGTGGTTCCAACAGGAGATCTTCATGGTTCAAAACTCTGTAGGAAAAAGCACTGCCCTGAGTGCCACTGAAACTCATGGTGGATAAGCATTTTTTTCTTTTTACTAAATGTAGTTCACGTTTTCAAGTCAAGGAATTGTCTACAGTTCATGAAGAAAAGCTTTTTAAGTCCTACAGCCTTACTAACCCGGATGGACAGTGGTCTGGAGGGGCATTCATTGTGCTTTAAAAGCATCTTGTTTGCAAAGTTGCTCACCTCAATACTCAGAAAACCTTTAGCAGTGGTAAGAAAAGCGAACCTGTACATAAATAATAGCTGTCATCCAGTGGGATTGCGTTGGCCTTGGAACGGATAACATGACCCAGAAGAAAAAATGTGAAAATGAGCAGAACCGGAGTGAGGGCTGGAGCAGAAGCTGTGGTTCTGAATGACCACAAAATAGCCAAGCACCTCCTGACTTGGCCATGAGCACAGCACGAAGCAGAGCCCAGCTCAAAGCACAGCGCCAGCGCTGATGGAACTCCCCCTCCTACTCATTGCCATGAAATATGCCAAAGCACAGTAAAAAATCAGCAAATGAATCAATTTTATTTTCTAGGAAACAGGGTGTGGGGCTGCTCTGACATGTTTCTAATCCAGACAATTAAATAAATCAGTCTGGGGGATGGCATAATGGAACCTCTGAAGAACTGCAGGTGCGAGGCTGTATCAGCTCATCAGCAGGCCCCACATCACAGCTTGTGCTGGCTCAGGCACTGATAATCCCACCCCGGGATCCTAGGGCTGATTTTGAAGTACTGAAAGGATACAAGTTAAACGAGCTCAATTGCACCTGCTTTGTAATCCCTCCTAAATTACAAGGGTGTGTTTATGCTTACATCAAACCAGGCACTAAACTGCTGCCAAATTACTCTGTCAAATGCTCATTTTTTTTTTAGAGGCCATAAACACAACGCAGAGTGTGAACACGAGCATCAGTTCCTGCATGTGGTGCTGCTGATAACAGTGGCAAAGGCTGTGATCCCCGGGCAGGCACGTGCCTCTGGAAGCCATTCAGAGCCGTTATATTCTTTTAAGATTATTTTTTTTGTTTCCAGTGAATACAAGAATGGTAACAGGTGGGTTTGTTTTGAGGTTTCTCTTGCCTTCTCACTGACAGCTCCCTGCCTTCCTTTGCTCCCCTGCCATGATCCAAGACCATCCATGCAGCAGTGCCGCCAGCAAGCAGCAGAGAGTTGGGATTTCGATACCCAAATGTGGTTCGTAAGAGCAGAACCATGCCGTTTTTCCTCCAGTCTGAACCACTAAAATAAGTTAAAAGGAGATGGAGTTCACGGATATGCATGGGATTGAGAGACCCAGCTCTCCCCCAGCATCCAAAGGAACTGTGCCTGTGAGCCATGTGTGCACTGCTGGAAATTCTGGAGCAAGTGTTTAAATAATATGAAAACTCAGATTTGATTTGGAAATTACTTAAGTGAGAAACGTTCAGTTTTTAGCCTGGAACATCGGGCTTCCATTTTTTTACAGCTACTCAAAAACCTTTATTTTCTCTATTATATTTTACAACATTTTTAATCTCCCATCAAGCTAGCTCCAATGAATAAACCTGGATTGCAAACCTGGAAGTACTTTTTCCAAAGACTAAAAGTAAAGCCAAAGAGACACTAATCATAGGTTTTGTGCTTAAAATACCCCTCACTTGTATGTTATGGGTATTCCCGTTCACACACATGGCTTTCTTCCCCATCCATCCAGCACACTCCTTCTCACACAGCTGTCCCACCAGCGTGCTTCTCTCTGAATGTCACTCCACAAGCAGTTCCATTATGTGAGCCCCTTCGTGTCCCCATCTGAGTGACTGCCAGGGGCAGTAAAGGAGCATCCCATTTGTCTTCAGCAGGCTTAGCAGTGGACAAGCTCACAAGCCTAACTCAAAGCCCACTGTGTATGTATGAGAAGGGATGGGTCTTAAATGCTTATTTTTTTTATACTGCTTTGACATGTGCAATATAAGGTCTGTGAGAGTAACAGAGATCTTCACATCTGCAGCCAGCAGCGTGTTAGTGTACATCTTTTAAAACTGCCCCCCTTCTATGAACACATGTAAGCTTGCAAGCCAGGAAATAATAAAGAAGCAATTATTCATCTGAATATTTATACTTCTTCTGATATTATTCTTTGTATTTTTACTGAGCACAGCTGACTTTGGCCTGCCCAGTATTTGGAAGCTTTCCATCCTGAGATCTAATATCCAAAACAGGAAGCAGCTTTGACAGGCATAAGCAATAGTATAGGCGAACACAAAACATTGTAAACGTTTGGCTTTGGACCAGCTTTGTATGCGGTGGTAAAACATTTGGTATTCTGCTTAAGATTTCTGCAAGGAAACATCTGTGAGATTCTGCTGCAGATAACACAAAGCAATTGATCCATCTTTGTCCATCCAGAAAGTTTCATTCACCAGGCCTGGCCGTATGCTGGAAATGAGCGTCATTGTTCCAGCATGGGAAGGCCAAGTGCTCTGCCAAGAGACAGTGACGCAGCGCCCAGGCTGACAAACAAGGGCATGGGCAGCCCCGTGCCATCTCTGCAGGTCGTCTGCACATCTCCATCCAACACTCCTATCCCTGTCTTCCAGGGCAATGCTGGTACTTTGTCTTCTATTCATCTGCATGGAGGCAGGTGGGTTGGTGGGTTGATGGCTGGACTTGATGATCTCAGTGGTCTTTTCCGACCTTAATGGTTCTGTGGAGGCATCTTCAGAGAAGAGCTCTAATCAGCTCTGTTTCTTGTAGGGCTTTCACACTGGTGCATCTACACAACGCAGTGTCTGTGCCCGGTTTACACGCTTCTGCTCACTGTTTGCACCAGTCCAATTGCACTATGGACTAACGCCACATTGCGCAGATGCCCCTCCACCCCACCGTGCCCAGTCTGATCACAGAGCCCTTCAGCCCATATTGGACAGCTGCGAGAGGCCACGTCCCGTCAGATGGCATGGGCAGGTGCCTTGTGGCTGACTGTCCCATGCTTGAGCACAGAAAGCAGCTGCAAGGTATGTTTTGGTTATTTCCAAACTGCATAAGACACAGCTCCCTAATGGATTTCTACTTGGACTGCTGTCTGCAGGAAAATTTGACTGTGCTGGGTTCCTTTATAATTTAAAGCAAATTAGATGTTAGAGCAAACTGTCAGGAGAAATGGGAGAGTCTGCAGACTTCTTCAAAGACTTTATGTTGAAGGTAACGGCTCAAGTAAACTGCAGTCAGTTCTTGAGTTTTCTATTAAGTGAGATAGCGAGGAGAAACGCTCCAGTGCAGCAGGCATTGCCAAGCTAATAACGCTGCTTTCAGTGGTGGTCAGTTGTGCCAAAAATAAGCAGTGTTCACCAATTAGGTCATATATTCTTGTTTTCCAACTGCTTCATATGGGAAACTGTACTATTATTTGCAACGTTTACTAGCTGACTGTACTCTCTAAGTGTAAAGAATAACCAAGGGTCTATTATGCAGTGTATTCTTCAAAACAAATTTCCAAAGATAACAAATGCAGGAAATCAAGTTCATATCAGGTAATTAGAAACAGTGATTAGAATTTCAAGTAAGTTTGTGAAATGTGTGACAACTGAGCAATGGAAGAATTGTCCTTTTCCAGGAGAGCTTCACCTGCTGCATTCCTCCCACACACACGAGCGGTTAACGTTCGGTCAGGATAAATGAAGTTGTGTGTGATAGATGAACATTGCAACCGTGTTCATTTTATGAGTAAAACTGTGAGAAGAAATCCTTCACGAATAAAGAAATCCATCCGCTGGTGAAGGTGAGGTAAAATGAGCGCCCTGTGCCAAACCATGACATTTTTATGGCCATCCTGCCTTTCCAAGCGTCGTTCTCTCCCACCCTCTCTCTCTTTCTCTGAAGTTCTTACCTACAAAAAAACTCCTCTGAGGAAAAAACAGCTTCCAAACTTCTGACAAATAAATATGTCAGAGTTGAGGAGCTCCGTCTCCCTGCAGATCTGCCTGGCTCTTCCCTCCAGACCATGCCTCATCCTTCTGCATCCTGGGATTGTCTTAGGAAAATGGGGCTCCTAAAAGCCATATTACTAGCTTTCATTTTTGTTAATTCTTATCTCTAGTCACATTCAGTTATTTCTTAAGGACGTGCTGCAATTTAAACCCTGTTTCCTCTTCACTGAGCTTTGGCTGATCCCTTTAGGAAGAAGGTTAGCCCACCCTCCCCACCACCTTGCTGTGTATACATTTCTAATCATCAACCCAAATGCTGTGATTTGCTTTCTGTCCGACCATCCTCCTTTTCTCTGAAATGAGAACTATTGATCCCTTATGTTTCACTTTAATCCGGGCACTTTATTGCTGAATAAGTATTCCTAAATGCGGCAGTCGGGTCCTTCTCTCCGAAGTATCTTTGCTTGGTTTCTTTCTAGATACAAATAAACAGAAGAGTTCTTCACATTTGAAATAAGATTTTGTTTTTCCTCTTTTCCTTCATGTTCAGAAGTCTGGTCCCTGAGTTTGAGGTGGATGCAGGCAGTGCACAACACATCAGCAGTGCTTTACCTGAGTTGGTATTCCCAGTAATACCCGGAGCAGGATTAATTAGCAAGGCAGAACACCGTGAAGGTGATGCAGTGATAGGAGTGCTGTTGCCTCACACAGCACGTCCTCTTCCCGTCATATTATTTGCTAAAGCCCTTTACTACTTTAGCTGTGAGCTGTCTTTGCCATCTTTCACTAATGATTCTGTAGCAGTTGGACCAACAGAGGATATATGGTGGGGCTGTGAGTTCTGTTGCCAAATTTATCAGCGAATGAACTTTGTGGCTCCAAAAGCACATTTTTAAACGGAACAGAAAACAAATCCTGTTGTATTAAGTAAACAAAGGGATGATTAAAGCAATAGGAAGATGTTTTAACACAAAATACAAATATTTTCCCTTTCCTATACAGCATTTTCATTAAGGCAGCAGCAATGAATGGGTCGTTCTGCCCCGCTGTCACTGCAGCACGTGGCAGCCCGTGCTCTCTGCACAGAAGGTTTGTGACAGGGCTGGTGCTCTGCCACTCCTGCTGGGGTGAAGCGGAGAAGGAGCACAGGCGTCATGCTGAGCCCTCCCCGTGTCATGGCAAAGAATTTTCCATCTCTGGAAACAGATTCAAGGTCTCAAGGAGGTTAAAAGCAAAGGCTGCAGTGATGGATGGGTTGATTTTTATGGCTACGTGGAAGTGGAAAACAGGGAACTGGAAGGAAGGTGCAACCTCTGAACTTCAAGTTGCATAAATTCTCAGCGAGGCGTTGTCTCTGTGCACCGTGGGCATGTTCTGTGCCACTGATGGCTGCAGTGACATTTGAAACAAACTGGCTAAGAAACACATGAACTATAGCAAATTTGAGGGCATTGTTTCTCTCTGACAAAATCTGACTGGAGAAAATGGCACACTGCAACAATCTTATTTTGGAGTTTTCTGACTAGCAAGAAGTGGCCCAGCTCCTAGCACAGATGCAGGTTTGGCAAAAATAATCTCCTTGGCACTGAACACTGAGATTCTGGCTTGCAGCTCAGAGCAAGGATATGCTGGCAGTACATGCTTCCACACTGAGAATGACAGGGTTTGGTCTCTCTCCTCTTGCAGACCCTGCACCCACTGCTCACACCGTGGTGCAGTACAGCCTTTGGTGTGTTGGTTTGCCAAATGAAACTGTCTCTTGACATGAAAAGAGCTAAAGAGCTCCCTGTCTTCATTATGCCATTCACTTTTTTTTCTTTTTTCTTTTTTTCCAATAGTGATAACAAGGAGGAGAAGCGGGAATGCCTCAAACCTGCAGGAGGGCTTTGTGCAGGAGGCTGGAAGCCTTCCTCCTCCCCTGTCACCTGGGGGCTTCCCTCGGGGCTCAGCAGGAGTGCCCCAGCAAACACACAGCTCCTGCCCAGCAAGGAGTTAATGGATTCCTTCTCTATGAAAGCAGGCGAGAATATGAAAATTAGAACGGTGACTGAGATAGCAGCAAAATACATCTTGAGATGGAGCATGGTATTCTTCCAGTTTGTTGATTGTTGTTCTAGAGGACGGAAGGCTGTGTGTGATGAGCATCCTCCTCTCGCGCCCGCAGCCCAAGCACAGCAGCATTCTGGCACCGGGCAGCACGCAGTCTGGCTGAGGCACCGGAGGTGGGAAAGGGAGATGGGAAGAGCCAGCCTAAGCGGTGAGAAACAAACGAAGCGCTTCTATTCTTTTCTTTAACTTGTAACGAAGCTGGCGTTCACACCGAAGCCTCATTAGCAACCCGGGAAGGGCTCCCACGCTGCCCACCGCCGCGGGCACGGCGCTGCGGGCTGAGCGTGGCGCTGGGGACACCTAGAGGACGGGGCTGCGCCTCGCTGTGCACGGCGCACAGGGCACTGCAGCTGCCGGCTCAGCCAATTTCTCCGTGATGTAACGGGAGAGAAGATCGAAAAACCGCTCTGTGCGCACAGAGAACTGTCCCCTGAGACAACGCGGGGCTCTCATCATCCCGCAGCCCTCGCTGCAGTTTCAGATGTCATTAACTAATAGCACAAGCTATACGGATGTCATTAACTAATAGCATAAGCTATACTGCTGAAAGCGGAGGGTGAAAGAGTGAAATCTGCTGCTTAGCACTGTGATGGACTTACCGGAAGGCTGCATCTGGGGAATCTGACCTTGTTCCCAGAGTGCCAGGTGCAATGCAGAGCAGACACCGCTGATGTGCTGCGGGAGCGCTCCCTGCCCTCCCTCTGGCCGCTGGCAGTACCAGGCCCTGGCAGCAGTGCACAAGCAATCGGAATTATGACTACAGCTGCAGCTATGGTGAATGGATGCCTGCTGTCTGCAGCCCTACTGAGAGGCGAGATGCAAGCATTAAGGAGAGCACCCAGAGAAGGTGTGAGGAGAAGCTCTGAGCCCTGGCTTCACTCAGCCTCATAGTCCTGGCAGCTCCAGCTCCTCATGTTGGCTCCTGCGCACCTTGGCAGGAGCCAAATGCTGGGAAGCAGAGCTGCCCTGGGGTTTTTCCACCACGTTACCCGCCACTGTGCCACGTGGCCATGAGTGCTTTCATGTTCGCTGCTTTTTGCCCCCCTAAGAAAGTAGATCCATTGTTTCTCTGTGATTTTCCCCTTTGAAACTATGTGACAGCAACAAAGTCTAGCAGGCAGAGCCAGCCTGGCGCAATGCTTCCATGGGAAATATTAAACTGCAGTGCTCAGAGAAAATTATGAAATCTTTACTGGTAGGATTAACAGCCTACTTACTCTGGAGCCAACCAGCAGAGATTTATAATGCTGTAAAATAACCTAATTCTATTTTAAATGACTTTGAAACCTAAATGCCACGAGCTGTCTTTAAAACCAAAGGGCTGATCTGACTTTTTAAGAAGAGATTATACTTTGTAAGGCCAAAATTAAATGCTGTTGACTCAAGCTTTTAACAAATATTTGTGAAGAATAGCAAGGAAAGGGATTCCTGGAATTGTTTCCACTGGGAAGGGAAATTGATGATAGTCTCCATCTCCTCGCTGCAGCCTGAGTGTTGGGTACAAGGGATGTGCATACAGCAGGTACAAATAGCTGCTGGGCATCTTCTGCAGCGACCCAAGTGCTTCTCCCCTCCGTGCCGCAGTACCTCTCTACTATCTGTTGTCTCTTTCTTTCACTCAAAGAGTGCTGAGGCCAAATCAGTGCCTGGACCAGCAGTGCTCCCAGTGGGCTTCCCAGTGAAACTCAGTGCTTGCTGCACTTTTGGCAGCAGTCATTAAAAAGAGGCCAGTAATCGCTCCATCAGCAATTGAGCCTGACAGAAGTGGGTAGTACTGTTACTTTGATTAAGCTTTCTATGAATTCTGTGAATAAGAGTTCTGACGTTTAAATACAGTATTTGCAGGATGGAGCTTTTAACCAAACATGCTGGCCGAACTGCAGGACATCCAGTTGTTCTTTGCTTATTGCACCGAACAACTAAAGTTGGGTTATCAAAGTCGTGCATCTGAGTAACACTGCACTGGTTCCAGCGAAATGTTTGCTCAGTTCTTTCTTGTTCTGTTCCAAAAGGATGTGTGATTTGTTCAGACGCTGATTCAGAAATGAGTGTGTGTGTCCTCTGGTTTAATTAGTCACATGGGCTGATCAGCTCTCTGGGGGAACACAGCTGCAGGCAGGCTGCAGCCTCAGCCCAGAGCTCTGGGGTTGGGGACGAGCTGTAGGAGCAGCACAGAACTGGAGGGATGGTCATTGGGAGTGAGGTGCTTCACAAAGTGTGGGACACATTGCCAGCCGGATGGGAGGCCCTCAGCTTCCAAACCTGTGTGACCTGCCCACTGGCCAGCTCCATCTCTGGATTGCTCACTGCTCCTGGACGCAAGGCAGCGTTATCGCAGGGTTACTCACCCAGCTTTTTGTTTCTGCCTGTGAGTGCTATCTCAGTGTATGGAACTGAGTGGCTTTGTTTTTTTCCTACCTCTGTTGATAAGAGCCAACAGATGTCAGTGCAGCCCGACTAACAAGGGCTGCTGCTGCTGCTGGGGCTGCACTGTGCAGGAGCATCCCTGAGTGCGGGGGGGGTGAGGGGAGAGCGTTGCTGAGCACAGTGTCGGTGTGTTAGGGGAGGCTGGAGAGGCTCTCACTGCTAAAAATATCCACCCAAGTATTTTTAAAAACGCATTCGAGGGTCCTATAAACACACAGGCTTTTGTTGACAGAACAAGGCTGCTCATTCATGTTGTGCATTATCCTTGAAAACACGCTTTGTTTGTGTAGGGAGTCCCACGAGAACCCTTGCTCACCGGTGGTGCCACAATGATCCCAACAACAAATGGGACAGAGGGGAACCAGGACATGTCAGCAGGACTGCCAGTTAAGAAATGGAAACAAACTGCTTAATCAGAATATTGATTTGCTGTTTTCATGTGGCTTTGTAGCCCGGCTCGGGGCAGCCCACACGCAGCAGGTGACCTCAGAGGTGTGAATGAAGCCAGTGAGAGCAGCGCAGCGGGGGAAGTCATCAGGTGTTTGTGAAAGGAAGGAATTTTACAACGTGCTCCATTCTTTTGCCACTCGAAGTCATAAATAATTTTTCAGGTGACATCTCTAAGACCCAACACACATGGAACAGCACACATGGTAAAAAAAAAAGGGGGAATATGCTTTGTTATGCCTGAAGCAAAAGCAATGCATGATGCTGAAAACAACTAAACATCCAAAAAGACAGACAAGTGGAAAGGTAGCAAGTTTTATTGCATTCAGTGGAGTGAAAAGCTTGTACTTTGGAGTTTGGATGCTGACACTGGCTGGTTCTGTGCCCAGTGAACCCTACCTGCCCGTGAGCATTCTGCCCGTCGAGCACAGGCTGAAGTCACTGCTGAAGGACAGCTAAATGAGAGCCTTCCAAAGCTGGGCAAGGGGAACGGAGCCAGGAGCAAAGAGTCACACTTTAATTTATACCCACTATGTCAGTTTGAGCTCATAGTGCAGTACTCTCAGATACACATATCCATGTCCTGCTGCCATCCCTGAATGCCCTTCTTTGAGCCACAGACCATCTTCTGTCCCTTACCAGGACTGTAGAGAAGACAAACGATGAATGAGGTGATGAAGGACCTCGTGGCAATCACTTTGGAATAGCTAACATCTGCACAAAATTAGTCAGGATATTAATAAGCTGGCAGCTCACCAACTCGGCTGCACTAACACTGTGCACAGCCCAGGACTTAGCCCTGTGTGGGCTGGAGGGCGTCAGAGATGGCACTGAGAGTGGGCATCACAACCCATAGCCATACCTGTATGCTCTGGACTCTGTGTAGAGACTTTGCATTCATCACACACGGAATGGACTTGAATAATTTCCTAGATGAAGGGGATTTTGCTCATCCAATGCCCTCATGAGCCCAGGAAGCTAGAAGCCTGCTGTGGTGCAACAGCAATACAGCATTTGCTGTCCATGTCTTGAGAACACTGTCCTCTGACTGAAAGCTCAACATGACATTTTCCATTTTATGTCAGAAATACAACTCCAATGTAACTAATTCTAACCTTCATCCCTTATCTGAATGTCATAATTCTTAATTTGCAGATAAACTGGCTTTTGAATTAACAGATGTGGCAAAGTCACTGATGGTAACTTTGTGGTTACAGATATTAGGAACTCTTGGCTCTCAAGGTTTCTGGGAGAAGACAAGAAGTTAACAGTTCAGCTGAACATATAAACAGAGATATGTGGAATCCAAGACAGAAATAAGGTGCTTACTCACTTTCAAATCTTTAGTCCAGGAAATAGGGGAATGACAGCATCTGCTTATCGGCCTGAAGTGAAAAACCAAAAGAAGAGAGACCAGACAGAGCTTGCTTCAGCTAAAATCAAGGTTAAATGCTCACAGTTTGTAGTGGGTATTCGGTCAAACAGACCTTGGGCAAACTTCACAAACCTCACTTCATCTAGCTGTGCCTTAAGGGCCTTGTTTCGCCATTGGGTGCCAAGAGGCATCGCTGGGGGTGCTCAGCAGCCCCTGTTGCTACAGTTGCAGTGAGCTGCTCACTGCTCTGCTTGAGATGCCTTCTGCGGACGTGCCAGGACACAGCCACCTGCACTGGTAAAGCTGACTGCAAACCAGTGCGCTGGAGAGAGGACAAGCTGTGGGAGAGGAGCAGCAGGATGCTCATGAGCAGCTCTGACACACCGGTGTTTTGCAACAAGAAATGAATGCTGCATGTATAGGCCACTTACAGTAATGGGAGTGGGAGTTCTGTGAGGATATCTTGAGCTCAATCAATTAGTTTCCCTCCCAAGGCACAAATAAATGCAAATTTTACTCATTTACATTTCTCCTGCTGACATATTTCCTGGTGTTAATCCAAGTTCTTTCGCTTATGTGCCCATGTTTCTTCTTTTAATGCCGCAGCCCTGTAGTTACTGTCTCTCTTTCTCTCTTCCCCTGTATTTTTTGCACTCCCAGATGGCCCGGTTTGCTTTTTCACCTCTCCACTTTTTCCACCCCCTGTTGCAGACAGTAAAAGCAACAGAATAAAAAATTAAAGGGACCCACAGCCCGGCACTTGGGGAAGGCAAATCTCTGTCCCTCGAGGCTGACAGGAGCTGAACACACTGACAGGAGCTATGCAAGCCATCCTGCATAGCTGGGGTGGGATAGATAGACAGTGTGTGCCCGTGGCCTTTAGAAACATATTCTTTAAGTGCATTTTGTGCAACAAACTTAAACTGTGCTTTTTAAGCCCGAATCTGTCCCCAGTATAATGCTATGTGCATGAACAGGGCACATAAATGGCAGAAGATGGTTTGACATTAGAGGTGATTTCCTCTGCTACCTCTGAGGCTGTGATTTCAGAAAAGTGTCAGTGTGTCACCCGCTCTATCCAGATGAAACAAATGGCCTTACCCTCGCTGTCACTGAAGTCTCATGCAATTTCTGATTTCCTGAAAGGAGCAAACCACAAGTTTTATGAGTTATTCTGAGGATTCTGAAATGCAACAGGAAGAGGGGAAGCCTGTCTTCCACTTGGGCTCCACTTCCAGCTCAGATTTCTCCTTTAGATCACGCTAAGGAGAGGATGAACACTGCAGCAAAGATAAGTTGGTGCGCTGCACAGGGCTGCCACCTGAACCGGAAATGGCTTCAAAGTGGTGAAACTGAAACTGTGCCTGTAAACATGTCCTGCTCCAAACTGCACAGGAAGAAAACAGAAAATGTCTGTCTACCTGCAGAGCCGAGGGAACAAGATCATAGGCTGACTGCTTCTTTCTAGCTTCTCCCTTTACCTTTTGGATTTGTTTATGTATCTCTTGTCTCCACGAGTCCCCTTTCCTTGCGCAGCAGCACACAGATCCCCACCACAGAGCACACAGGAAGAAGAAAACTGCTATTAACAATCCTCTAGTCTGACCTTTACATTTTCTTGGTATATTACGTTCTCAGGGGTGTCTTCATCAGAAGGATGAACTCTCCGTCACAGAGGAAAAGACATTACAGCGCTGGAGACAGAAAGTGAGTCATGTGGGCATCTTCAGCACAATGTGAGATAGAATGATTAATTTCTGCAACACACAACTGCTTCCGAATCTTGGGTTCATAGTCATGTTTAAAGTGAACTTATCCGCCGGGTAATGATTTAATTTGTACACTTACTAATTATTGTAACGGCCAGCCAGCACGGTATTGATCAGGTGCAACGTATGCTGCATAGGCAACACAAGTAATAGAAAGAAGTAGATGTTCTCTCCCTGCACTCCAGGAACAGACCCACTGACCTCCCTGAGCACATGTAGGACCGGAGAGGAAAGGACCTGACCACCAGCTCCTAGGCCTGGCCCAGGTGAAACAGAAATAAACTTATTGCAATACCTGGCATTCTTCTTAGTGGACACAGGCACACAGCATCTTCTGATGGAGTAGGTGCCAATCTCTCCAGGGCTGTGAAGCATTTGTTCGTGACCCTGCCTGAGCCCAGACTCACAGATCATTTAAACAAGTTTCCTGAACTTGGTTCTGGCATCCCCGCTTGCCATCGCTGACTGTTCCTGGAAGCACACGGGGTGCAGGGTGCCAGCGAGGTGCTTGGCAGAGCAGCTGTGGGATGGGGCCGAGGGCTGTGAGCTGCTCAGTGCTGCCTCCTCGCAGGGTCCGTGCCAATCAGACAGGTTGGGTTAAATCCCAAGACTGGCAAAAACCACATGAGTGGCAAGATACAAATAGATGTTGGAGCTGGCTGGCACACCCGGCCAGCAGCGTCCTGCAGCTCCCACAGCTGATGCAGCAATCTCCTCGCTGGGGATGCAGGCTTGTGCTGCAGTATGCGACCTGCTCAGCCTTGGGTGTTGCAGAAACAAGGAAGTGAGCAGCTCGTAATGGGTGTGTTCTGCTCACAGAGACTCTCAGCTTTGCAAAGACAGATTTCCATCAAGATGTCCAACTTGGGAGAAAGCACTGAAAGTGAGATTTCAGAAATAAGCATGCAGGCTGTTAGCAGGGGCACGCTGCAGCACTGAAAGCTGCTTGGAGAGGTCTGACTCCGGCATGCAGGATGTGTGACCGGGCCCCAGAGAGCATTAGTCATGTTGTAAGGGAATGCTCAGAGCCAGCCGGAGATGAGTGTGAAGTGCAGCATGACAGAGTTGGCAGTGCCGTGCACTGAGGGTGCTGCCAGGGAAGGGGTCGGTGCCACTCTTACAGCCCCAGCCAGGTACATCGGTTGCAGCACGGGAGGTAAATTTGAAGTTCGCTTGTGAAAAAAGAAACAGATGTGGTCCCTACAGAGGAGAGGGGCAGAGCAGGAGAGCAAAGAGTCACCATTAACGTCCCCACCGATGATGGTGCTGATGGAAAACACAAGAAGCCGCTCCCACAGACGTGGGAGCGAAGATAGTCTGGGGCAGAGAAATGGGGCCGTCGCGGTGCCACATCCCCATGTCCAGCGAGTCGGGACATCTCAGCGCACCTCAAGCCGGCAGCGCGCGGCTATCGCATGTCGCGACACGCCCAAAGCAGGGATGTCGCCTGTCGGCTTCGCGGCCGCGGCTCGCGGGGGGGGGAAACGTGACGGCGGCGGGAGCCGGGGCTGTGGGCACGAGGGCGAGACGGGGTGGGAGCGCCCCGACAGCGCGGGGAGGGGGCGGGCGGGGGCCGCTTTCCAGAGAATACGGTAAACATGTCCGCATCACGTGTGGCCGCCTCCCGCCGGCCGCGGCGCGGGGACCCAGCGAGGGAGGGGCGGGACCGCGCTCCGCAGCCCGCCGGAGGGAGCGGGGCCACTTTAAGAGGCCGCCGGGCGCCGCCGCCTCGCCCTGCCCGGTGCGGAGCATGCGGTAGGGCGGGCAGCGGGCGGCTCCGGCACCATGGGGCTGTGCTACAGCCTGCGCTCCCGCCTGGCCGCCGCGCACCCCTCCGTGCCCTACGGCGGCCGCGGCGAGGCGGACCCGGCGGCGGCGGAGCAGCAGCAGTGCGGAGACCCGCAGGTGCGGCACCGGCTGCGGCAGGACCTGGTGGCCAAGGAACGGGCGGATAAGAAGCGGAGCAAGAGCATCGATAAGACGCTGAAGGCGGAGAAGAGGGAGTACAAGCAGACGCACCGGCTGCTGCTGCTCGGTGAGCGGGGAGCGGGAGGAGGCGGCGAGCCGGCGGTTCCCGGCAGGTGCGGGGCGGCTCGGCCCGGCGTCGCGGTCAGCCGCGGGTGCCGCTTCTCAGCCCCGGGCCGGGCGGTGGGTGGGGGCTGCCGGGGGCAGGGCCGGGCT